>JBBPBX010040058.1:14456-29565 GCA_038048925.1 Garcialebias charrua | reverse complement strand
TTTTTATTTGTTGAATAGGATATTATTTTACCTCTCATGACTGTTTTCCCAGCCTCCCAAAGTGTACATGCTGAAGTTCCTGGCAAGTCATTAAACTCTAAATATGATGTCCATTCTTTTTTAAAGTATTGCAAAAATTCTTCCTCTTGAAGCAGTGATGTATTTAATCTCCAATTTATATTTTTTGTTGTTTCTTTTTTATTATCTAAATTTAGAGTAACTGGTGCATGATCGCTGACAGCAATAGTGTGTATCTTAGTGTCTGAAATATTGGTCAGCAATGAATTGCTTACTATGAAATAATCAAGACGAGAATATGAGTGATGCACATGTGAAAAGAAAGAATATTCTTTGCTATCAGGGTGAAAAGTACGCCATGCATCGCAGAGTCCATAATCATTCATATACTGTTTAACTATATTTATAGATTGCCAACTGCGTTGAGCTCCCACTGCATTCAGTCTGTCTAATTTGTCATCGAAACCAAAGTTGAGATCACCTCCCATTACTAGTGAGGAATCCATGTGATTTGATAGAGTGGAAAAAAAGTCGTGAAAAAAAGCAGCGTCGTCTACATTCGGCCCATAAATGCTAACTATGCAATAATTTTGTCCAGATATTGATAACTTTAATATTATATATCTACCTTGTGAGTCTATAACCTGATCTAATACTTTGAAGTTAACGTTTTTATGTATTAAAATTGCTACCCCTCTTTGTCTTGAATTATAACAGGCTGAAAATACATTAGGAAACTCAAAAGACTTTAGCTCATCCACAGTTGAGGCCAATTTATGAATTTCTTGGAGCAATACAACATCTGCCTTTAGTCTTTTAATCTGGTTAAAAATCCTATATTTTTTACTTTGGCTACCGGCTCCATTAATGTTCCATGTGACAAACCCTAAGGTACCCATACCTGTGCTAATGATAATATAGCTAAACCACACCCAATGTCACTAATATAAAAGATACTAATAGATCCAGACAAATACATATCCCTTTAATGATTAATTATATATTATTTTTAAATAGAGTAAGTGCTCTTCTTTTTTTTTTAATGAATCAGGGAAGTTTTCATTTATGAAGTAAATGTATGAATATATATAGACGTATGTGAACCCTTGTGCTTGTGCTCCGATAATTGTTAAGATAGAAAAATAGAGACAGAAAAACAAAAAGGAATGATATACATGAAAACATAACTCAGATAAGGAAAAACAACAAAAGAACCCTCTTACCACCTCTTAGCACACAAAAAAGCACATTTAATTTGGAGAAAAAATTATTTTAGTCTTACCTTTACTTATAAATTAAATTAAACTATAACAAAATCTATTTTTATTTTATAGAACAGAGCTGTGAGAATTATCACAAGAAAGCCTTACACCATCTAATATATTATTTAAACAACTCAAAGTACTGAAGTTTTATGATTTGGTGGACTATAATATTTTGTTAGTAATAGAACCAAATGTTCCAATGTATTTTGTTAAGAGAGAAAGCTGCTACAGTCTAAAGGGAAGTGAAATTTTTGCAAAGCCAAGGTATAGGACTAGTTTGAAGGGACTGTTTATTTCAATACAGGGAGTTGAATGTTTTGGGAAATGAAGTTAAAGATGTAAACTCTGTACTTATCAGAGTCAGAGTCAGAGAGTCAGAGAGTCAGAGAGTCTTTATTGTCATTTGCACCGCATGTGGTACATGTGATGAAAACGAGATTATGTACACGGGGTCCCAGTTACATCCAACAACAAATGCAAGAGAAAAACAGTAATAACATCTAGAATTAACTAAGAAAAACATCAACTAGTAATACACTAAGCCTAATATAGTGGAAATAAACAGCAGCACGAACATGAGTTTGTATGAGCAGATGGTCACAGATGAACACAGCAACAAGAAAACAGATCAGCATCAGCACAATGTGATATTTTGCAGTGTTTATTTTTTATTTTATTTTTATTTATTCATGAGTCTAACAGCCTCAGGGTAGAAGCTGTTCCTCAGTCTAGTGGTTCTACATTTGATGCTCCTCAACCTCCGTCCTGAGGGGAGTGGGGCAAAGAGTGAGTGTGCTGGGTGAGTGAGGTCTTTCATGATGCAGGTGGCTCTTTTCCTGCATCTGGAGGTGTAAATGTCTGTGATGGTGGGGAGACTGACTCCAACAGACTTCTGTGCAGCCTTCACCACTCTCTGTAGAGCTTTCCTCTCTTCAACTGTGCAGCCTCCATGCCACACGTTGATGCTGGAGCACAGGACGCTCTCCACTGCACACCTTATGTTTAAAAATGATCAAAACTAAATTGTTAACAAAATACCAAAATTTTCAGTTTAAATGTTTAATGTTCTAGATATTTATAGATCTGTGATGAGTTATTCTTTTTGCTCTGTTACTTATAGATAATTATTGTTTGAATTGATTGTTTGAACTTGTTTTGTTTAAAAGGGGCAGATAATTTTCTGCCACCTTTCATTTTATGTATTCTTTCATATAATATGTGATATGTTTCTTCTTCTGGTGTTTAATGTAAAATGAATAAATACATAAAAAGAAATAAACAAATAAATGAAGTCCATGTCCACTCCTTTGAAGACGTCAATGACTTTTTTCTAGAAGTCTTCCTTGTCGGCTTCCAGTTTTAAAAGACTCTCTGCCTCGATGGAGATCATTGCCAGAGAAAGCCTTCCTTGATCAGAAATTTAATGTAATCCTCAATGGCAAAATTATAGCCAATCAGGAGAAAAAAATAACTGAATCACTGCATTAAATTGTAGCGCGCTGTCACTTCCTCCTGCAGCAAGCCTCAAGCAGAAACCGTGGGCTAACTAGCCCCGCCTCCTCGAGGCTGTCCGCACACGCGGCTCCTTTTCCTCACTGTTTTATGATCGCTCAGCACAAGAAACACGTCACACACATACAGTTTTAGACAAAAACACTATACATTATATTCACCAGCTAAACTATAGAAATGTAGTTTATATAGCAAAAGTATTTGGACATAGTGACATAAAATGTGCAGGAATGTGAGCTCACTGCAACTCAGCCGAGTGATTGCGCAATCTGTGAAGTGCAGTTGCCTGGTGCCTCTCTGCAGCTCTGCGCACGTCTCTTATTCAGTATTTGAACGCTAAATAAGAAAAATCAGTGATTTTGAATAAAAAATAACTTAAAACTGGTTTCGTTTTAAGTAAAATAAGTTTATAGTACAAATCAAAGGATAAATACAATAATTACATTTATTTTTTCAATTTACATTTTTTTCTTTCCATGATGACAGGGGAGGCGTTGCCTCACTTGCCTCCCCTGACCCCATGTCACTGGATGGATGCTTATACTCAGTGACAGATTTGTGAAGGACGTCCAAATCTTCATGTTTATAACAGTTCTGGTGACTGACAGAGTAAGTGATTACAATAATATACAGTACACATGCATGTCCCTTGTAGCTACAGCAGCTAAGCTATTTGCTACACAGTAAACATCGGATATTTACTGCGTGCTAAGCTCACGTAGCTTGAGATACAGTAAATATCAGCGATTTTTAACATAACAAAGATTAGCTTTGCTAATGTAACTTGTGCCATAGTAAATATCAACCATGTTTACTTTATTAAAAGCTGCTAAGCTGATGTTTGCTACGTTAAAGATGGTTGTAAATATCAATTTGTACAAGCTACTTCAGCTTACTTGATGTTACTTGTACCACAGTAAAGATGGCTGATATTTATCACATTACTACATTATTTATTCAGCCTATGACTGCCTTTCATATATAAACTAGTGTTAACAATATAAATCATTTGGTCCAGGGATGGATGAAGCTCCAGTTGGTCCAGAGATGGATGAAGCTCCAGTTGGTCCAGAGATGGATGAAGCTCCAGTTGGTCCAGAGATGGATGAAGCTCCAGTTGGTCCAGAGATGGATGAAGCTCCAGTTGGTCCAGAGATGGATGAAGCTCCAGTTGGTCCAGAGATGGATGAAGCTCCAGTTGGTCCAGAGATGGATGAAGCTCCAGTTGGTCCAGAGATGGATGAAGCTCCAGTTGGTCCAGAGATGGATGAAGCTCCAGTTGGTCCAGAGATGGATGAAGCTCCAGTTGGTCCAGAGATGGATGAAGCTCCAGTTGGTCCAGAGATGGATGAAGCTCCAGTTGGTCCAGAGATGGATGAAGCTCCAGTTGGTCCAGGGATGGATGAAGCTCCAGTTGGTCCAGGGATGGATGAAGCTCCAGTTGGTCCAGGGATGGATGAAGCTCCAGTTGGTCCAGGGATGGATGAAGCTCCAGTTGGTCCAGAGATGGATGAAGCTCCAGTTGGTCCAGAGATGGATGAAGCTCCAGTTGGTCCAGAGATGGATGAAGCTCCAGTTGGTCCAGAGATGGATGAAGCTCCAGTTGGTCCAGGGATGGATGAAGCTCCAGTTGGTCCAGAGATGGATGAAGCTCCAGTTGGTCCAGAGATGGATGAAGCTCCAGTTGGTCCAGAGATGGATGAAGCTCCAGTTGGTCCAGAGATGGATGAAGCTCCAGTTGGTCCAGATGGATGAAGCTCCAGTTGGTCCAGGGATGGATGAAGCTCCAGTTGGGATGGATGAAGCTCCAGTTGGTCCAGAGATGGATGAAGCTCCAGTTGGTCCAGGATGGATGAAGCTCCAGTTGGTCCAGAGATGGATGAAGCTCCAGTTGGTCCAGAGATGGATGAAGCTCCAGTTGGTCCAGAGATGGATGAAGCTCCAGTTGGTCCAGGGATGGATGAAGCTCCAGTTGGTCCAGGGATGGATGAAGCTCCAGTTGGTCCAGGGATGGATGAAGCTCCAGTTGGTCCAGGGATGGATGAAGCTCCAGTTGGTCCAGGGATGGATGAAGCTCCAGTTGGTCCAGGGATGGATGAAGCTCCAGTTGGTCCAGGGATGGATGAAGCTCCAGTTGGTCCAGGGATGGATGAAGCTCCAGTTGGTCCAGGGATGGATGAAGCTCCAGTTGGTCCAGGGATGGATGAAGCTCCAGTTGGTCCAGGGATGGATGAAGCTCCAGTTGGTCCAGGGATGGATGAAGCTCCAGTTGGTCCAGGGATGGATGAAGCTCCAGTTGGTCCAGGGATGGATGAAGCTCCAGTTGGTCCAGGGATGGATGAAGCTCCAGTTGGTCCAGAGGATGGATGAAGCTCCAGTTGGTCCAGGGATGGATGAAGCTCCAGTTGGTCCAGAGGATGGATGAAGCTCCAGTTGGTCCAGAGATGGATGAAGCTCCAGTTGGTCCAGAGATGGATGAAGCTCCAGTTGGTCCAGAGATGGATGAAGCTCCAGTTGGTCCAGAGATGGATGAAGCTCCAGTTGGTCCAGAGATGGATGAAGCTCCAGTTGGTCCAGAGATGGATGAAGCTCCAGTTGGTCCAGAGATGGATGAAGCTCCAGTTGGTCCAGAGATGGATGAAGCTCCAGTTGGTCCAGAGATGGATGAAGCTCCAGTTGGTCCAGAGATGGATGAAGCTCCAGTTGGTCCAGAGATGGATGAAGCTCCAGTTGGTCCAGAGATGGATGAAGCTCCAGTTGGTCCAGAGATGGATGAAGCTCCAGTTGGTCCAGAGATGGATGAAGCTCCAGTTGGTCCAGAGATGGATGAAGCTCCAGTTGGTCCAGAGATGGATGAAGCTCCAGTTGGTCCAGAGATGGATGAAGCTCCAGTTGGTCCAGAGATGGATGAAGCTCCAGTTGGTCCAGAGATGGATGAAGCTCCAGTTGGTCCAGAGATGGATGAAGCTCCAGTTGGTCCAGAGATGGATGAAGCTCCAGTTGGTCCAGAGATGGATGAAGCTCCAGTTGGTCCAGAGATGGATGAAGCTCCAGTTGGTCCAGAGATGGATGAAGCTCCAGTTGGTCCAGAGGTGGATGAAGCTCCAGTTGGTCCAGAGATGGATGAAGCTCCAGTTGGTCCAGAGATGGATGAAGCTCCAGTTGGTCCAGAGATGGATGAAGCTCCAGTTGGTCCAGAGGTGGATGAAGCTCCAGTTGGTCCAGAGATGGATGAAGCTCCAGTTGGTCCAGAGATGGATGAAGCTCCAGTTGGTCCAGAGATGGATGAAGCTCCAGTTGGTCCAGAGATGGATGAAGCTCCAGTTGGTCCAGAGATGGATGAAGCTCCAGTTGGTCCAGAGATGGATGAAGCTCCAGTTGGTCCAGAGATGGATGAAGCTCCAGTTGGTCCAGAGATGGATGAAGCTCCAGTTGGTCCAGAGATGGATGAAGCTCCAGTTGGTCCAGAGATGGATGAAGCTCCAGTTGGTCCAGAGATGGATGAAGCTCCAGTTGGTCCAGGGATGGATGAAGCTCCAGTTGGTCCAGAGATGGATGAAGCTCCAGTTGGTCCAGAGATGGATGAAGCTCCAGTTGGTCCAGAGATGGATGAAGCTCCAGTTGGTCCAGAGATGGATGAAGCTCCAGTTGGTCCAGAGATGGATGAAGCTCCAGTTGGTCCAGAGATGGATGAAGCTCCAGTTGGTCCAGAGATGGATGAAGCTCCAGTTGGTCCAGGGATGGATGAAGCTCCAGTTGGTCCAGAGATGGATGAAGCTCCAGTTGGTCCAGAGATGGATGAAGCTCCAGTTGGTCCAGGGATGGATGAAGCTCCAGTTGGTCCAGGGATGGATGAAGCTCCAGTTGGTCCAGGGATGGATGAAGCTCCAGTTGGTCCAGGGATGGATGAAGCTCCAGTTGGTCCAGGGATGGATGAAGCTCCAGTTGGTCCAGAAGTTGTGTGCAGTCATGCACCACAGCAACAAATGAGTGAATTTCTATAAATACATTTGTTTTAAGTACATTTGGTGTTGCTGTGAAACAGACATTGCTAAATGTACGTGTTCTTACCTTTAGTTTGAATAAAACAGTTGCACTAAGTTTCACCTTCTTTATTTCAATAATTAAGATACGTTGTTTAATGTCTAATAATGAGAAGTAGTTCTACTGCAAATAAATAAAACCTTTATGTACAAAATATAAAAACATGCATGTTGCTGTATGGTTCTTCCTCCAGGAGGAGACTGATAAAGTTCAGAATAAAAGCTATAATTATAAACTCAAAACAGTTGAAACTGAACACAATAAGAGAACTGTGGGTGATTTAATGTCTTTTAATGAAAATGATTTGCCTGCAGAATAAATACCAGATCAAAAACACTCTTCAACAAGGAATGATGGGCAGTTTCTGATTTTAAACAAACTGGAACAGATTCCTCATCATGTGGGACCACTGGACGACCACTGGACGACTGGAGCAAGCAGCCAACCTCTCCGGAATCCAAGACGATGGAACTCGGCCCTTCACTAGTCTGTACATTAAAAAAAAAGATTAGTAAACTGTCATGTTTGCATCACAAAGTCTAAAATAAGACCAAGTTTGCTACTCAAAGTAGAACAAAATAAATACAGTTGCTCCTAAAATTTTTACTCATTCACAAAGATATATGTTCCATTTTATATTGATTTCAGTAATTTTATCTTAGATTTACTTTAATATTTTTGAATTATTGTGCCAGGTGCTTGTGTCATTACCTGCTGTTCTTCTGCTGCTGCCTCTCAGAGTTAGTGTGTCTTGTCAACTTCAGCGTGGGTGACCAGTCTGTGTTTGACTTGTGTGCAGGCCTTCCTGAAAATATAAATATTTCAATAGAACAAATGTAGTAATAAACAAAAGATGAACTTGTGTTATGGAATATTTTCTGTACAGACATCATCCAACTGCTTTATTCACATGAGAGTAACAGGGACCTAAAATCAAAACAAACAGAAAGTTCTAGTCTGACAATGTTGCAGTGTTCAAATATTATGTAGGCTATATTAAATACAATGTGTGTGTGTCATGCATATACATACAGTACAGTATATACAGTATGTATGTACAGTATGTATGTATATACAGTGTGTATACAGTATACACATACACACAGTGTATGTATGTACTGTAAATGTATTACACACACATGTATTTAAATTATTTATCGACAGATTTGTTTAGTAAATACTTTAACAGATATTTACTCACATTTCAGTACAATTTTAGCTTCATGTGCATTTTTCTCTTCTTTTATTCTCATAATTATTTTAAGTGTGCTTTAATAACTCTGGTTTAATGACGGGTCATGTTTTCAGAGCTGCTGTTGACTGGTCTATCTTGGAAAAAAGATGTGTAAACTGTCTCAATCATATCTAACCAGCTAAATAAAGGTTTAACTAAAATAACACACAGCCAAAAAAAAGTCCAGGCTCAACAAGGACCAGCACTTTGTTGAGTGTTACCGTGTGGAAGTTAGCATGTAGCGTTAGCGACATGCTAAGCTAACCACAGCAGTAGACGGTGCTAAATCATGAAAAAAAAAAAAAACAGCTCCAACACAGACAGTATACTCTAACATTGTTCTGACATTGTTTCACAAAATGATTTATGTAGAATATTTTGTTTACCGGACAAAAGCACGACGTCTTCCAGAGCAGATCCGAGCCAGACTCAGACAGAGGAGGAGCTGCGGTCAGCTCCTCTGATGGAGATAAATCCTTCAGTTTACTTATTTTTGGGATTAAGTGAAAACTGTGCTTTGCCCAAACGTCTACCCGACTGGAACACCCACTGACCTAACACGAAGTAACCATTGCTATTAATTAGAAATAAACAAACAAACAAAAAAAAACGTGAAAAATACACAGTCAGTAGACTGCGCTGTAACTGCTGCTCTCGTAGCTTTGGCATACCTACGCATGAAGGTCTACCCGGAAATGCCACGGATGTTATGTCACATGGGAACTATGTATTGTTCACATGATGCAAGAGGAGGACCATCAGCTTAAAGTGGGCCTCAACACGCTGTGGATCGGTAACTCCTCCCCCGAAGCAGATTCAAAATCTCCCTCAAAATGGGTGTGTCGAGAGACAAGGAGGGGAGGAGGTTGGGGGTTGTGCTTTTGTTCACGCCTCCTCCAGCAACAAATCAAACTAAACCTCTAGCCAACAACATAAACCAAGCAACAAAAAAGAATAAACATGTAGATGTTTTTATATATCCCACCCGATCTATCCAAAACCAAAGGCTTAAAAGAAAATGAAAACAAAACCACAATGTTCTCCATGACCAGGGATCAAACCCGGGTCTCCTGGTTCCCAAACCAACTCTCTCACCACTGACCAAACCAGGCATTCATGCATTGCTCCTCCATCGCACAGTATTAAAACAAATACAACCTAATAATTTCAATGAAGTGAAAAATATTCTTAAAATAAATAAGTTAAAATATACAAATAACTAGTGCCATTCCGAAAACTATAATATGCTTTGTTGGAGAGATTTTCAGGAGGGAAATGTAGCACTTCCATATAAGGTATGAACTGCAGCGAGGACCGTCTCATCTACTTGAACCACGTTCGTGACGTCAGAGTGTACAAGACACATCAGAGTGAACAGTCCATGACCAATACATAGTTCCCACACACGTGACGAGTATTGCGCAATACCGGGTTTTTCACCACCCGTAAAGGCAGAAATGGCGGACAAACAGACTCGAGCTACCACAGCTAAATACATTACTAGCTTCACCAAGGCACAAGAGCAAAATGGCAGTGGTCGGAGTTGAATGAGTTGGAGAAAGAAATCATGGCAGACGAAGCGGACAACTTGTCACCAAGTAGTTACTCTGATATCATTAATTATTTAATTACTACGAGGAGCGCACACCGAGGAGCTTCACAGCTTTAAATCCAAAAAAGATGTGTAAACTGTCTCAATCATATCTAACCAGCTAAATAAAGGTTTAACTAAAATAACACACAGCCCAAAAATAGTCCAGGCTCAACACGGACCAGGACCAGCACTTTGAGTGTTACCGTGTTGGAAGTTAGCATGTCGCGTTAGCATCCGGAGCGGATGCGGAGGGTCCGTCGCACGGAGGCTCGCGGCGAGCTCAGGTAGGTCGGACGGCGTGGATCCGTCGCGGCCGCGGGGGCACGTCCCATGGGACCGACGCGTCGCCCGCACGACTTGGCTCCCGTCCTCCTTCCCCCACTGGGGCGGTCTCCCCGCCGGTCCCAGAGGACTGGCGGGAAGACCGTTGTCCAGGCATGAGGAGGCCGTTGTCGCGTTATGCCTGGTCCCCACTGCACAACTCGAAACGCACCTGCCGTCCCCTTTTGGCCGCTTGTCAGGGTCCCACCAAACCACTGAAGACCGTCTGATGACGTACACTAGGGGGTAGCAGAGAGGAGGGGTTTAGCTCGTCTTCCGGGTTCAGTTGTTGTGTTAACTGCACCTCGGACGGTCTTTGATGAGATTAAAACGTTTTTTTTATGTTTGGGGTGATCTACACTGGAGAGAACAGCAGCCTGTCAGCAGCAACTGTAAAAATGCCACGTTTCTTACCGGAGTTTGGTTCCAATTCATGGAGGGTCGATCCGGTAAGTTTAAAAAGTCCAAAAAAAGTCCCGTTGTGGTTGTGTAATCAGATAGCAGAGGCTCTCCCGACTGTTTGCCGGATGCGTCGAGCCTCCAGAGATCAACATTTGGGACGTCGGCGGCTCGACGGCTAGGTTGCTTTGGACGCGCGCGTGCCCGCGAAGGGAACTTGGGCTGCCGCCGCGCCGCTTCGATCACTCGAATCGCGCCGCTTCCCTGGTCGCCGTGACTCCACGCGTCTTCTCATAGACGTTGAATGTAAACCGGCCGCTTCAGCCGCCCGAAATCGGGGCAGTGGGTACCAGGCATTAGCCACATGCTAAGCTAACCACAGCAAGACGGTGCTGCTCCAACACACAGACAGTTGTACTCTAACATTGTTCTGACATTGTTTCACAAAATGATTTATGTAGAATATTTTGTTTACCGGCCAAAAGCACAACGTCTTCAGAGCAGATCCGAGCAGTCAGAGAGCGATGGGGCTGCTGTGAGCTTCTCCGATGAGATAAATCCTTCACGTTTACTTTTTTTTGGATTAAGTGAAACCTGCGCGTTGCCCAAACGTCTACCCGACTGGAACACCCACTGACCCAACACAAAGTAACCATTGCAATTAATTAGAAATTAACAAAAAAAACAACGTGAAAAATACACATCCAGTAGACTGTGCTGTAACTGCTGCTCCGCCTCCACGCATGAGGGTAAACCCGGAAATTCCACAGATGTGACGTCACATGGGAACTATGTATACGAAAATTAAGGTGCAATACCTATGTTCAATCCATAGGACTACCGTAAACACGGTTTTAGACCAAATATTGCCAATTTACACAAATACGAACAATTACATGAAAATTAACACAGACATAGTGCTATGAAACATTTAAAACACATTCTAGGGAGTTTATCAGCTAAAAAAAGTTAAATTTCGGTTTAGTTCCTCTTTAATGGCTGACTCTTAGTGCTCTGATGCTGTTCACAGGGAGCTGAGTGTAGTAGGGTTGGGCATCGAGGATCGAGAATCGTTTGGAACTGGGACTAACTGTCTGGTTTACCCAGAATTTTTCAAAATATTTATTTTCGGTTCCTATATTCGATGCCTAGTCCACCAACTGGAAGTTCAAACCGCCCGCTGAATACCAACGAAGAAGAATCCACCGGAAATGTTCCCAAACATGGAAAGTTAGCTGCTGCGGTCGAAAGTGTGGCTTAACTTTCATAAAATGACCAGTCAGATCAGTGCAGCACTTGCAATAATTTTATATTGTGCAAAGGAGGGTGGAGAAGCAAAAAAGTGGTCTGTCTTTGACGCGCTCCGACGGATTATTTTTGCTTCCTCCGGGTCCGACCCTGAAGTAACAGAATGGTCCGTCTTCAAAACGCTCCGCCGGACTTTTCGCTGCCTCTTCTCCAGCTCCATCAGGTAAATAAAACTATAAGTCAGAGAGTCAGAGTCAGAGAGAATTTATTGTCATTTGCACCGCATGTAGTACATGTGTTGAAAACGAGATTATGTACACAGGGTCCCAGTTACATCCAACAACAAATGCAAGAGAAAAACAATAATAACATCTAGGATTAACTAAGAGAGACATCAGCTAGTAATACACTAAGCCCTAATGTAGTAGAAAAACATCATTATAAACAGCAGCACGAACATGAGTCATTATGAGCAGATGGTCACAGATGAACGCAGCAACAAGAAACAGATCAGTATCAACATGATGTGACATTTTGCAGTGTTTATTCTTATTATTTATTTATTCATGAGTCTGACAGCCTCAGGGTAGAAGCTGTTCCTCAGTCTAGTGGTTCTACATTTGATGCTCCTCAACCTCCGTCCCGAGGGGAGTGGTGCAAAGAGTGAGTGTGCTGGGTGAGTGAGGTCTTTCATGATGCAGGTGGCTCTTTTTCTGCATCTGGAGGTGTAAATGTCTGTGATGGTGGGGAGACTGACTCCCACAGACTTCTGTGCAGCCTTCACCACTCTCTGTAGAGCTTTCCTCTCTGCAACTGTGCAGCCTCCATGCCACACGTTGATGCTGGAGCACAGGACGCTCTCCACTGCACACCTGTAGAACGAGGTGAGGACTGAGCTTCTCAGACCAGCTCGTCTCAGCCGTCTGAGGAAGTAGAGTCTTTGATGTCCTTTCTTGATCAGGCTGGTGGTGTTATTGCTCCAGCTGAGGTTATCATTCAAGTGTACACCCAGGTACTTGTAGCTGGAGACCACCTCCACCGCAGATCCACCTATATACAGTGGGGTGTGGGTGTGTTTGTTCCTTCTGAAGTCCACAATCATCTCCTTCGTCTTCTTCACATTCATGTGAAGGTTGTTCTCTTTGCACCAGCTCTCCAGATGTTCCACCTCCTGTCTGTAGCTGGATTCATCATTATCTGTGATGCATCCCACCACAGCTGTATCATCTGCAAACTTAACAATATGACAGCCTGGATGTGTGGCTGTACAATCATATGTGAGCAGAGTGAACAGAAGAGGGCTCAGCACACATCCTTGAGGAGAGCCAGTGCTGAGGGTGATGGTGGAGGAGGAGAAGTTGTGGATCTTCACGGACTGTGGTCTGTTTGTTAAGAAGTCTAGTACCCAGTTACAGATGGAGGGGCTTAGTCCAAGTGTGGATAGTTTGTCTATAAACTACGTCTCATACCAACATTAAGGCAGCTAACAAGTTATACTCAACTTAAAGTGGTAGGTCAACTCAAATACAAACACCACTTGTAATATTTTGTAGTTGTCTTAATAAAGATAATCAACACTGCTTCACGAGTTTGGCTCTGTTTATTGCAGGCTCGTAACATACAACACTGTAAATACAACAATGCTAACGTTATCTCGTATTTTTTCTTTGACAAATGACCTGAAATGGCTAATAATGTCAGCCAGGCTCCACGGTTTTCACCACAGCATCCAAGAGAAATACATCAGTGCAACTGAATGAAGAGTGCCACAGAACAGTTACAGCGTATGTTGTGAAAAGGTTGCATCCCTTTTCAGATGTGGAATCACCAACATTTAGGTTAGTTAGGCAATAACAACAGAGCTAATAATTGTCCATCCTAAGCTAACGTTACAGTAACAGGGATATGTTTGTTTTTATGTTTGCAGGGACATGGTGAAAATCATCAACCCAAGTACACACCACCTACCATGGACCACTTGTCAAATAAGTTAATCCCACCTTGGTATTAGTGGAGAAGAGCTGCTCTGCACTTTAAACAGAAGATGGATGATGTGTCTGGGAGCAGATCCAGAGAAAACTGATTGAGCAGGTGAAATGTCATTCATGCACAACTGTCCTTTTCAGCTATTAAAATCTGAAATCTAAATCCTAGTAATGTTCTTTGTGGTCAACAGAGGAAGACTGTGGAGATGATGGTGTCACCATGCAGTCTGAAGAAAGGCCTGAGAATGAGGGAGTGGAGGATGAGGAGGAGAGTGTAAGTTTATTATTATAGCTGAAATTATACAGATTCTTAATCTTAATAATGATCATGCCTTTAATAATCACTTTTTACTGATAATACTGATGTACCTGTTGTTTGTTTAGGAACCTCCCTGCAGTCTGTCCAGAAAGTCTCCACTGGAGGAGCTTTTTGCTGAGGAAGAGGCACAGAACATAGTGTCACAGAGAGAGGGCTGCAGATAGACCAGGACATTCCACCAGCCGTTCTGTCTGAGGACCCTGCTGCTGTTGGTGGAACCAACACAAGACTTATCCTTTGCTGTCACATCTTGCATTCTTATATTTATGTTCAAGCTTCTCCCACACCCAGCAAACATGTTCTCCACTGCAGGAGACACTGTTTGTCCAGAACACTCACACATACTGCCTGAGAAACAGATATGATCATTTTCCTCAACAAGAACCATTTCTGATTTTATACTGTACCTGCTGCTAACCTGGACTGGATTGTACAAGTTGCTCTTTTTTACAATAATAAAAGCACTTTGAGATTTTTATTAATGAAAAGTGCATTATAAATTGAATTCATTATTATTATTATTATTATTATTATATATTTTTTTTATTCTGCAGCAGGTTAGCCCATCAGTGGGAGCTCAGTAACATGGCTACACCTGGACTTCTAAGCAGTGGCTGGATAAGCTAAAGAAATTGAAGTCTGGTTATAGGGCTATTGAAGACCAAGTGGATGTGGCTCAAACACAATAGGCTGCTATGATCTCGCTCACTTTGCACTGATGATCCCACCCACAGAATGGAGAAACAAGTCTCAGTGGCCAATCACCTACACCTGAGGAGAACCAATATGACGAGTTGAGTGGAGTTGCACTTATCAATGACGAAGGGATTTTAGTTTAACTGATCACAGCCCTCCTGACACTGAACAGCATACACAATATTACTCTGTTTGTGCCGGGGAAATGGATCTTTGGGATGAACCAGTCTTTGCTGTATGTATTTTGGGGTTTAAAAGCCATTGGGACGTTGTGTTTAGAAAATAAACATCTCGGTTTCTCTGAAACTCCCGCAACATATGGAATGACCACTGGTCTGGTGTGATAGAAACTCAAACAGGACTCCAGCCAGCCATCGGGTAAAAAGGAGGACCCCCAGACCAAGATCACACTAAGTTTGCTTACAAATTCATTCAACCTTTATTTAGTCAGGTAAATCTTATTGAGCCTCGTGG
>JBBPBX010040057.1:15634-29565 GCA_038048925.1 Garcialebias charrua | reverse complement strand
GACACACAGAATCACAAGTCCAAGTGTGAACTGTGTCACAGAGTAAACACAATAAAAACATGTGTTATCTGCAGCATTGTTCTTTAAAATGGAAAAACACTATTAATGTATTACAGAAAATATGCGTACAGTACACACACTTAATGATACTGTAGACCATTGCATTAGGCAATACATTCAGCAAGTACTTTTACTTTAATACTTTAAGCATTTTTAAAAGCAAGTACTTATTTACTTTTACTTAAGTAAACACAATATAATGGTACTTCTACTTTTACTAGAGTACATTTTTGTCTGTTTATTTGTACTTTTACTTATAAACAGTGTTTGAGTACTTTCTCCACCACTGGTCTCCAGCTACAAGTACTTGGGTGTGCACTTGAATTATAGCCTCAGCTGGACCAACAACACAACCAGCCTGATCAACAAAGTTCATCAGAGACTCTACTACCTCAGGCGGCTGAGACGAGCTGGTCTGAGTAGCCCAGTCCTCATCTCCTTCTACAGGTGTGCAGTGGAGAGCATCCTGTGCTACAGCATCAACGTGTGAGCACAGGATGCTCTCCATCGCACACCTGTAGAAGGAGGTGAGGACTGAGCTTCCCAGACCAGCTCTTCTCAGCCGTCTGAGGAAGTAGAGTCTCTGATTACCTTTTTTTGATCAGGGCGGTGGTGTTGTCTGTCTTCACCTCCTTCTACACGTGTGCCGTTGAGAGCATCCTGTGCTCCGGCATCAACGTGTGGCATGGAGGCTGCACAGCTGCAGAAAGAAAAGCTCTGCAGAGAGTGGTGAAGGCTGCACAGAAGATGTTGGAGTCAGTCTCCCCACCATCACAGACATTTACACCTCCAGATGCAGGAAGAGAGCCACCTGTATCATGAAAGACCCCACTCACCCAGCACACAAACTCTTTGCCCCACTCCCCTCAGGAAGGAGGTTGAGGAGCATCAAATGTAGAACCACTAGACTGAGGAACAGCTTCTACCCTGAGGCTGTTAGACTCATGAATAAATAAACAATTAGAAAACAGTAATTACTGCAAAACATCACAACATGCTGATCTGTTTTTTTGTTTCTGTGTTCATTTGTGACCATCTGCTCATACAGACTCATGTCCGTGCTGCTGTTTGTAATTATGTTTTCCTATTATATTAGGGCTTAGTGTATTTCTAGTTGATGTTTTTCTTAGTTATATCCTACATGTTATTGCTGTTTTTCTCTCACATTTTGTTGTTGGATGTAACTGGGACCTTGTGTACATAATCTTGTTTCATCACATGTACCACATGCGGTGCAAATGACAATAAAGATGATTAGACTCTGATTAAAGTTGTACACCTCTTGGACTAGCTGAAAACATGTAAAAATATGTGGCAGGATGTCCCTACGGACATTGAACGCACCACATGAGTGCGGGATGTGATTGGGTCCAAGGCTGGCTTCCGGTATAAAAAGGGCCAGGCTTCAGTGGTTGACTTCACGTCATCCGCCTTCCGGTTCAGACCCTGGCGTCTGCTGGCTGGGTCGCGCCAGCGTAACTGAATGTGCGCTTTAAGGTCGCCGTGATCTACTGTTCCACGACCAAATGTACAAGCCTCCTGCTTCCCTCTACTGTTGAGGTGGAGCTCGTGGTGAGTAAAGCGCTAGTTCGTCTTTCTGTTTTATGTTCAGCTTTTAATTCTAATCTTTGTTTATTAGCTGCTGCTGTTTGTCCTTCACCGTTTTGTTCACCTGCTGTTCGAGCTGTCCACTGGCTGTCGTCTTGCCGTCCTGGCTGCTGATTTGATGCCCACTGTTCTGGTCAGCTTAAGGCTGGCTGCATCACCCGTCCTGTCTGGCTGATCGGGGCCGACTGGGGTTCAGCCCGGACTGGGGTTCAGCCCGGACTAATCGTCTTGGTGCCGGCGTGGGTGGCGTCTGCTGCAGCGCAACGGTTCTCCCAGGACGAACTCTTTGGACAGCTGTGGCTTGATTAATTGGACATCTCCCAGGCGGTGGTATTAATTCTGCCGTGGTGTACTACTGTCTTTTTTTTGTTTTAAACACTTTATCGAATTGCACTTTTATTGTTGCCAGGAGTTATTACTGCCTTTTTAACTGTGTATTTTAAATTTAGGATTTTTTATTAAACAAATTGTGCAATTTATTGGTGTTTGTGTGAAGTGTCTCCTGCCTCATCTTCTGCAACGGGTCTAAAGTGCCTAAAGGGTAACTTTTAATAAAGTTTTTAACCAAATTCATTTTTTTAAATAGATTATTTTTTTTAAACTAAAAGTTGCCTAAAGTATTTTTTTACCCATACCCGTTCGGCTACAAATATAAAAAAGTTACAAAACAATTCTAAGTTTTCACCAATTGCACGTCACTTATACAGTATTCTGATACCTACTTGACACTGCAGACTACGTGATGGTGTAACGACACTGCAACGTGATGATGTAATGACGCTGTTCGTCTGTCTGCTCACTGCTTTGAGGTTAAAAAAAGAAAAATATGAGCATATTTTGCACAGAAATGACATTGAAAACATTAAAACCTCTACCACCGCATGTGGTACATGTGATGAAACGAGATTATTTACACCGGGTCCCAGTAACATCCAACAACAAAAAAATGTAAGAGAAGAACAGTAGTAACATCTAAGATATGATCTAAGAAAAACATCAGCTAAAAATACACTAAGCACCAATGTACCGTAATAGAAAAACATCAATACAAGCAGCAGCACGAACATGAGTCTGTATGAGCAGATGGTCACAAATGAACAGCAACAGGAAAACAGATCAGCATGATGTGATATTTTGCAGTGATTATTCTTATCATGTATTATTCATGAGTCTAACAGCCTCAGGGTAGCAGCTGTTCCTCAAGTGGTTCAACATTTGATGCTCAACCTACTTCCTGAGGGGAACAGGGCAAAGATTGTGTATGCGCTGGATGAGTGTGGTCCTTCATGATGCAGGTGGCCCTCTTCTTGCATCTGGAGGTGTAGATGTCTGTGATGGTGGGGAGACTGACTCCAACAGACCTCTGTGCAGCCTTCACCACTCTCTGCAGAGCTTTTTTTCTGCAGCTGTGCAGCCTCCATGCCACACGTTGATGCTGGAGCACAGGATGCTCTCCACTGCACACCTGTAGAAGGAGGTGAGGACTGAGCTTCCCAGACCAGATCTTCTCAGCCGTCTGAGGAAGTAGAGTCTCTGATGACCCGATCATGGGCGATGGTGTTGTCAGTCCTCACCTCCTTCTACATGTGTGCAATGGAGAGCATCCTGTGCTCCAGCATCAACGTGTGGCATGGAGGCTGCACAGCTGCAGAAAGAAAGGCTCTGCAGAGAGTGGTGAAGGCTGCACAGAAGATGTTGGAGTCAGTCTCCCCACCATCACAGACATCTACACCTCCAGATGCAGGGAGAGGGCCACCTGCATCATGAAAGACCCCACTCACCCAGCACACACAGTCTTTGCCCCGCTCCTCTCAGGACGGAGGTTAAGGAGCATGAAATGTAGAACCATTAGACAGAGGAACAGCTTCTACCCTGAGGCTGTTAGACTCATGAATAAATAAATAATAAGAATAAATACTGCAAAATATCACATCATGTTGATGCTGATCTGTTTTCTTGTTGTTGTGTTCATCTGTGACCATCTGCTCATACAGACTCAGGTTCGTGCTGCTGTTTGTAATGATGTTTTTCTACTACATTAGGGCTTAGTGTATTACTAGTTGATGTTTTTCTTAGTTATATCCTAGATGTTATTACTGTTTTTCTCTCACATTTTATTGTTGGATGTAACTGGGACCATGTGTACATAATCTCGTTTCATCACATGTACCACATGTGGTGCAAATGACAATATTCTGACTGTGATTCTGATAAAAGTTGCAGGACTAGCTGAAAACATGTAAAAATATGAAAAAGTTACAAAACAATTCTCAGTTTTCACCAAATGCACGTCACTTCTATTTTCATCTTACCTGCATCACTGCAGTTTGACCGTGATGACGTAACGACGCTCTTTGGGGAAGGGTAGGGGCTGTCTGCTCACTCCGCTTTGAGGTGAAAAATGAAACATAAGAGCAAATTTAGCACAAAAATCACGGTGAAAACATTAAAACCTCTCTTTATGTTACAATACAGCGTTCACAGCTTGTCACGCTGCAGTGGTCAAGTTAAATGTTAACGCTTCTTCTTCTTTCGGCTTTTCCCTTTTCAGGGGTCGCCACAGCGAGTCATCCTCCTCCACCTCACTCTGTCCTCTGCATCCTCTGTCCTCACTCCAACTACCTCCATGTCCTCTCTAACTGCATCCATATATCTCCTCTTTGTCTTTTTCCTGCAGCTGCATTTCTAACATCCTTCTACCAATATACCCACTGTCCCTCCTCTGGACATGTCCAAACCACTGTCCCTCCTCTGGACATGTCCAAACCACTGTCCCTCCTCTGGACATGTCCAAACCACTGTCCCTCCTCTGGACATGTCCAAACCACTGTCCCTCCTCTGGACATGTCCAAACCACTGTCCCTCCTCTGGACATGTCCAAACCACTGTCCCTCCTCTGGACATGTCCAAACCACTGTCCCTCCTCTGGACATGTCCAAACCACTGTCCCTCCTCTGGACATGTCCAAACCACTGTCCCTCCTCTGGACATGTCCAAACCACTGTCCCTCCTCTGGACATGTCCAAACCACTGTCCCTCCTCTGGACATGTCCAAACCACTGTCCCTCCTCTGGACATGTCCAAACCACTGTCCCTCCTCTGGACATGTCCAAACCACTGTCCCTCCTCTGGACATGTCCAAACCACTGTCCCTCCTCTGGACATGTCCAAACCACTGTCCCTCCTCTGGACATGTCCAAACCACTGTCCCTCCTCTGGACATGTCAAACCACTGTCCCTCCTCTGGACATGTCCAAACCACTGTCCCTCCTCTGGACATGTCCAAACCACTGTCCCTCCTCTGGACATGTCCAAACCACTGTCCCTCCTCTGGACATGTCCAAACCACTGTCCCTCCTCTGGACATGTCCAAACCACTGTCCCTCCTCTGGACATGTCCAAACCACTGTCCCTCCTCTGGACATGTCCAAACCACTGTCCCTCCTCTGGACATGTCCAAACCACTGTCCCTCCTCTGGACATGTCCAAACCACTGCCCCTCCTCTGGACATGTCCAAACCACTGCCCCTCCTCTGGACATGTCCAAACCACTGCCCCTCCTCTGGACATGTCCAAACCACTGCCCCTCCTCTGGACATGTCCAAACCACTGCCCCTCCTCTGGACATGTCCAAACCACTTATTTTACTAATTAACCACTCAAAACACCCACGAGTGATGCATAGATATTGTTGCTAGTTTATAAAAATGTTGATAAAGTACAGCATTCACACAGCGTGTCACGCTGCGGCGACGTCAAGTCACGCTACGCTTCGTCTCATCTTCGTCACGTTCGACTCTAAATAACCACTCAAAACATCAAACGTGCGGCGCACACGGACCGACGTGCGGGATACGCATGGGGGTCTACGTGGGTCGCTCGGCTGTCCTCGGCACGCGGCCGGCCCTCAGAACTGTACCCAGCGGCGTGGCGGTCCTGCTCGGCCGTCCCGCTGCGGGTCCCGAGTACCCACGCTCAAAACTCATGCACAGATAGTTGCTAATTTATATAAATGTTGATAAAGTTTTCTACAACATTCACACAGCGTGTCACGTTGCACACGCTAACATTTACTTCAATGTCCTCAAAGCAAAAAAAAATAAAATAAATTAATTAATTAATTAATTCTTACCTCTGTGCAGTCCTCCGTCCACCTGCTGCAAAATCCACGGTTTAAACTTTTAAAATCTCCGCTCACCTCAGGCCGTCATACTGCAGAAAGGAAGCCATTACGTCTCTACACGTGTCAGCTCGAGGGGTTTAACTTTTAAAGCTTCGGCTGAGGCCCCGCCCACAACAGGGAGCAGAGGAGGGGCGTTGCAGTTTGGCGCGCTGTGTGTCAGTGAGCCACACACACGGCTTCAATAAATGCAACCGATACACAAAAACATACACACCACACACATATTCCCTGGGAGGTGCGTCGCCAGCCAATTTTATAAATGTAAATAACTTTTTATTAAAACAATTTTAAGTGTTAAAGCACACTCCAACTCATCCAGGCAGCCTATTAGCCACAAGTTACGCTGATATTGATGAGAAAAAACAATGTTTACATATTAATATATTTGGATACAATCTGTGTTTTATCCAGACATTGGCAAAGGCTGGCTAATACCAAATGTCCCGATAATGTCGGTACGTAGTCTGGCGCATAGTCGGGCCAAACCACATAGACCAACACACACACACACACACACACACACACACACACACACACACACACACACACACACACACACACACCATCACGTCTTGCTCTCCTCAACACGCTAAAGGACCCTCTAGGCTTTTGACGACCAGTGTACCTGTATACGGATATTTTAGAGCAAAAAAAAGTCCTGCTGGATGGACAGCGTGTGCGCGCACATCATGCTGTAGTTTAAAGATAAAATTATAGTGTTTAACTCCATTCCTGCATCATCCTGGAAGGCTTGACCAAGCTTCAAAGCAGCTCTGCACCGTGATGGACAGAGAGCAACAGCTACAGGACAGATGCACGTGACGTGCAGCAGGTCCTCGGATGGATGGATGGATGGATGACGGACGGATGGAAGGATAAAGCTTGGACCTCAGTCAGTAAAGAATCCATCTGTCTGGGTTCAGGAAGGCAGGATGTTTGATGGAGCTGACGTGGAGCCAGGAGGACGCAGCTGCTCTGAGCGTTGCACCTGTTACCTGCTCAGGAGTTGACAGAACTCTTCAGCGACGCAGAGGATGAAGAATTCAATGAGTTTGAATAAAAATAAATAAATAAATATTTTTTGGTGTTTATCTTGTTACATTTTAAAGAGATGAAGGTTGTTGCAGCATGTTGCGCGCACACGTTTGGAATACCCGACAAGCGAAATTATTTAAATCCAGCGGATTTGAACATATTCATTTATTAAAGAAAAGTTCAGCTCAGACACATCTTTGCTATAATTTTCAGCAAATAAATATGTTTTTTAAGTGTTAATCTTATTAAATTTTAAACAGATGAAGGTTTTAGCAGCCCACGCACACGAAGACCGGTCAAAGCGAACCTATCAGCTATTTGACAATTATGTTCATTTTTAAAAGAAAAGTTCAGCTCAAACACACTTTTACTATAATGTCAGCAAACAAATATAACAATTATACTTTATTTATAAAGCCATTTAAAACAACCACAGCTGCAACAAAGTGCTGTACACATGAAATTAAGAACATTTAAACAAAAGATGAGATGAAATCATGAAAAACAACCGTCATGTCTTTTATACTGAAGTGGGTGGAGCATCACCAGGGGTTGCTAGGTGAGGGGCTGGACTCAGGTTTGAGGTGGGTTGTGGCTGCGGTTTGTGACGTCACAAACCGCAGGATTTGAAAACGAAGTGTTTCTATCAAAGATAAATAAATATACTTAGAGTAAATAAACCACTGGGTGCATTTTTTTGGCCCTAGGACTGTTTTTTTATGAAGTACATACCCAAAGTTGAGTAAAAAAAAAAACATTTAAAAGGGAATTTTGCATCTGTGGTCCCCTTTAAATTAGCCTCCTCTTCAGCAAAAGCGAGGCGTGCTTTTGCTGCTTCAGCTTTTGATGCTTTAGCAGCAACGGACTCTGTAATCAATGTTCTTGATCGAACTGAAGAACATGAGGCTCGAGATCGTGTCTCCCATGTTGCTGCTTCCTCTATCATCATTACTTGTTTTCTTATAATGATTTTAGAGAGGTGAATGTTCTAATGATCGTTCAGGCTGTGACAATAGCCCCTTTCATAAGTCAGATCCGCGCAATTCCCACACAGACCAGTCTGGCTTTAACCCTCCCCCGGTCATTCATAAGACCACAGTTGAATGGGGGTAGGTCCCGCTCAAATAAACGTGTTCAGAAATGAACCCGCAGCGCGGGTCCAAAAGAGGCGTGGAGCAGAGCTGAACTAGACTGCAACATATTTATTGTGGGACAGACGTCAGACGTGTACAAGTCAGTAGTTATGCTTCATTTCTTGTTGTATTGTAAATAGTTTTCTTGTGTTTATTAAATCTGGAATGAATTAAAAGGAGAAAAAAAAAAACGTTGTCCCATGTGGGAATTGAACCCATAATGTTCGGAACTGCGACGCAACACTCTTCTCATTGAGCTGTCTGAGATCTATGACTGCAACAGGAGGAGGTCAATGTAAAGTCTGCGTTACCGAAGTCTGCGTTACCGAGACAAATTAAACTTAAATTAATTCATAATTTAAGTTGCACTCTTAACCCTGATATTAATTGTATTTAAACTTTTTAGTAATCATTAATTATTCTTTTATGTTTTGTAAAAATGCTGTCTCATTACTAAATACAAATAAGTTTACTGTACTTTTTTACTAAAATATAGAGTGCAATTATTCGGTTTAGCAGAGTTCACTAAAGATGTTTTGTTTTTGAAATGAAGGGACGGGGCTTATTCAAACTCTGCCCTACTGCGCATGTGCGGGCAAGTTCCTCAGCTCTCCGGCTCTGCTGTCAGTCTTTGAGAAAGTGGACTAAGTAAGTAACAACTATTTTAGATATTTGTAGACATGTCTCTATATAAAAGCTTTGCTCCACATGTAACTTCACATTACAGTTACAGCCGACCGTTATCGTAATTTTGGTAAAGTTGAGGGTTTTGTGAGCGCAAATGAATGTGCTAGGTTTTAGCTTAGCGTTAGCATGCTAACTTTCGCAGTTACAGTTTATTACGGAAAATTGCTTTAGGAGAGATGTAGGCTGCTGAAAGCAACCTTTATTACACAAGTTCATGCCGAGTGAATCCTGTCTGTGATATCTATTTTTTCTATCTTAAATGCGCTCCCGTTGTATGAGTCAGCTAAGTTGATGATTAGCTTAGCTTAGCTTCGTTGTTCGCACGTGCGTTAGCTAGTTCACACGGTTACGGCCTGACTGAAAATGTAATGGACTCGGTCATTAGCTGGTTATTAGTAGAGATTGGTTAAATGAGCAGTGACAATTGTGTGTGGGGAAAATAGTGCAGCAGTTTAACAAATAAGTTGGAGCCGTTGAAATCCTGACGGAGTAAAGATGGTTGTAGCCAGCTCCCCCGATCACCAAACTATTAAAATAAAGTGACAATAACAAGTTATAAAAGTTATTAACTCTGTCAATTGTCTGCAGATAGAAAGGCAAGTTCAACTCATTCTGCATTAATTAACTAAATAATGTTAAACAGGAAAACTATAATTCTGGCAGAGAACAGAAATTTCAAAGGGCGAGAATATTTCAAAGAACCATATTTCCTTGATCTTTGATGACATGTGGTCATGTATAAATGTGCTAAAAGTTTTTTTTTTACAGGTTTGTGTGAAGATGCAGTGGAGGTGCAAATACTGTGAGTTTATAACGGAGAAAAGGGGTTACCTGTTAAAACATTACAGGTTAAAACATGGAAGCTTCACCAGAAATATAACCTTTCCTTGCTTACATCAACAGTGTTTATGCACATTTAAGTCTGTTAGTGCACTTAAGGTCCACTTATCTAAGATTCACCAGAAAGAGAAAGATGTTTGTGAAACACTTCACCACACTTTTCACTGTCAGTCCTGTGACTTTTCTGCAGCCTGTACAGAAGCAGTTTTTTTCTATCACCTGCGCAATACACATTTAAAAGTTAATCACAGAGTCCACTGTCCATATAAAGGATGTAACTTTCATACTACTGTGTACTCCACATTCAATGCACACAGAAGTAAACAACACAGAACAGACAATTGGAGGATGCTCAAACCAGAAATAGTGCCTGGTAGTGAAAATAATGAACTAGAAGAAGAGGGACATGGGTCCCCAAACTACACCACTGATTTAGAAAACAGTGAAGAGTCCAGTAATGAAGAGAATCATAATCTGGAGGAACAATTGGAGCACAACCTAGCAGCTCTTTTTTTAAAGATGCAAACCATTCTCCACATACCAGAAAGTTCTGTAGAAGAAGTAATACAACAGCTTTTACACATAAGTGAACTGTCCCAACCACTGCTGCACAATTCAGTCAGGGACATTTTGAAACAACAC
Organism: Garcialebias charrua; assembly: GCA_038048925.1. Classification (NCBI taxonomy): domain Eukaryota; kingdom Metazoa; phylum Chordata; class Actinopteri; order Cyprinodontiformes; family Rivulidae; genus Garcialebias; species Garcialebias charrua. The sequence continues at coordinate 19,377 of JBBPBX010040057.1, read as the reverse complement.
ACAGATGTGGATGATTCAACTGTGAAACAGCTAGTCAGGGCTGCCTCAGAGAACAATGTCCTAACAAAATTTTGTGGCAAGGGTAGTTCATTATCAACTTCTAAAAGGAGAGCAGCATATGTGAACAAAAACTTTGCTGTGGTAATGGCAGTTGAGTACATTATAGACAGAGACAAGAAGTCCAGTGCTGTATATGTTCCTATAAATCTCCTGTGTTGTGCCAGTACATTGACTTTTTGTCCCCAAAAAAAGTTTGACTAGAAAAATCTAAACAAGTTAGGGGGCTATGCGTTTTGCTTCTGACCATGTCTGCACCTGTGCATTCTCTGTATTTTGCAGGTATGCATGGAGTTCAACAGGATTGGCAAGAATCTAAAGCAGGAATTCTATGAGAGCATCGATCGACATAGTCCTCGTTTTGTCGAGATTTTTCGAGCCAAGAGAGGGAACGTTGGCCAAGTGTTGACACAGCTTTCCCAACAGACCAGGGTTGGTCCTATTGTTTTTAGTAGCTGTCTTCAAGTGTAACTATTCATCTTAATGCTTCCCATAGATTATTGAAATGTTAGATTTAAATCAAAGGTTGGAAAAACAAGGCGGTGAGTTTCTGAACTTCACTAAAACTTTCAGAGAACTTCAGTACAGCCTGCTAGCTCTTCTCAGTGTTGTAACAGTACGTTAATTAACCATGATGCACGTGTTCTTAAATTTTAGGGAATACCTTCAAAAGTCGTTGATGTTTATAAAGGTGTGAGAACTTCACATTGTGTAATGCAATCATTTGTACTTGTTTGCTCACTTGTGTTTGTCATTTTACTGCCCAACAGACTGCAGAGCCTACTGATATTCGAACACTGGTGCTCAGAGGACTTCCTGTTATCCTTGGTGACAACCCCGCAGACTTCTACAAACCAGCCTTTGTAAGTAAATTTATTTTCTCAAAGATGACCTAAAGAAACAACGTAAGGCACTGAAAATATACTAAATATGCATCCACTGAAACAAATATAGATTTTTCGAGGTGTCTAATAGTACAAATTGCTGTGACCATGTCCACAAAAGTACACTGCTTATCTTCTTACACTGATCCTCCTGCTGCTTCTCTAAACTGGGGAAAATGCTGCCCACCATCTACTGTAAGTAACATGCTGACCACTCAGGCAACCCCACTTTAAAAAAATACAAACTATCCCTTTAATTTTCATTTATGTCTTATGCTATGTTGAGTTGATTTCATGTCATGAACTCTTATGCTTATGTTTTATGCTATGCTGTTTCATGAGGGAGTGGTGGAGTAGAGGTTACAGAATATGGGCCAGTGATTAAAAAGTCACTGGTTCAACTCCCCGGACTAACAACGTCAAAATGTGGGTGGAAAAGGTGAAACATCCACACCTTTCTCAACCTTCATTTGCCCCACTCTGGGCCCTTGAGCAAGGCCCTTAACCCCACCATTTGCTCCCTAAACAGATCTCTTGACTCAATGAGACTCAGTAGAAATAAAGGGTAAATACAGTATAAGTGTTGCAATTTGAGCCTAGACGGACAGATGTGGGAACCCTGATGACAGTTCCTGTATTTGAAAAAAAAAAAAAACCTGTGAGCATAGTTTTAAACAACTGAAAGAATATGGTATCGTTCCACACTAGCACATTATTCATTCATTCAACCTTTATTTATACATGCTAGCCTCGTTGAGCCACGGGGACTCATTTACAAGAGGGACCTGTTTCACTCACACCCAGGGTCAATTTAGACTGTTACCAATCAACCTAACATGCATGTTTTTGGACTGTGGGAGGAAACCGGAGCACCCGGAGAAAACCCACGCATGCACGGAGAGAACATGCAAACTCCTATCATGTGTCCTTTTGTGGAGCTTAATAATACACAATTTACACAAGGAAACTAGGGCTGCAGGTTATGATAAAACAGAAGATATGACAAATATTGTAATTGGTTTATGGAAATCATTAGTTTTGATCAATTATTGATGGCTGCTTAACAATAATTGTCTCTGTTGTGCTCTTGTCATTTATTAAGGACTCAGATGATGATGACTCGTTCCTCAACATTGACATTGGGATTCTCCTCGTTGAACCTGAAGGTGCTGTGCCCTCATCCTCCTTGCATCTCAGTCCAGCCTCTCTGAAAATCATCATGGAGGGAGAAGTGGTGATGGCCAACATTCAAGACCTGCCAAAAGCTATGTGCATTCTCTTTGGACTTGTATATGCTATGCATTTCAACTACAGTACCCCAGTTCTATGAAGTCCACATTCCAGTTCATCCAACAGGTGTTTTTTTGAGCTTGGCCAAAGTGAACTAAAACCAAAGTTACAAACATTGAAAAACCAGCTTGCAATGTAAAAAGATGTCTATTGTATTGTGTTATTGAACAGTTGGGATAGAATATACATGTAGTCTCATTAGCCACGTTCTTACCTACATAATCTAATGCAGTTCAATGCAACAGCTCTACAACAACTGTTAGTTGATAATGTTCCGTTTACAATGTTATAAGAGACATGAATGTCCAACCACTTATGTTCTTCAGTACAGGATTTAGAAGTGTATGCTCAGGATTGGAAAGTAAAACTCAGTTTACATAATACAGTTTGAGAAAAATTCAGCACATTTCATGTAAAGGTCCAGTCAGTGTTGATGGTAAATATAGTAAATTAAAGCAGTAAGTTGAAACGTGTGCTCGATTGACCAAAAAAGATTTCCTGCTCACAGATGCAGTAGTGCCTTCATGAACCCACATCTACAAAGTACCACACTCCTTGTCTGCACAGAGGAGAACACTAAAATTTTAAGGTGAAATAAGATGAAGTTCTTCCTTAACAACATCACAAAATATTTTAAATAATAAGTTTTCAGGAATTTATTGCTTCATTTGACTGAATTTACCAACAACACGGACTGTATTCACATAAAACATGCTAAATCTTACATTTATCACATTTTACCTGCTCTTTTTCAAGTTGAAGATTTAGTAGACTGTCTAATTTTGCTGTGTCCAGTTTTGCACAAGGATACACAAATTATTGAATGCTTCTGTCAGTGGTGGGCACAGACCGCTAGAGAGCGCTAAAGCGCTATTCCGCTTACAGTGGACCTAAACTTTTTGTCAGCGTTTTTGTGAATTGACTAACTTTTATAATTCATAAGCGGATTTATGCTATTTTTATTTAAAATGCAGTACCGCTAATAACTAATTATCTATCAGTAAAAACCAATAAACTTATTTACAAGCTTTTATGCTGCTTGTTTTTTACCTTTTTCCCCACGTAAACAGCAGAGGAGGAAAGGGTGTGAGGGGGAGGGGGGCAGAGCTGAGAACAGACTGGGCTCTACCATGTAGGTAAATGCCTGGGGGTCCCATTTCAGCAGTGGCCCCGGCCCCGCCTCGCCCGTGCAGTCACCTACATCACTAACATTGCTCATGCTTGTTAATGTACATTTAACATAAAAATAATTATAGTTACGATGAAAACGATCATTAAATACGCAATAAAAAAAACGGTCGATTTCTTTATCCCCCTACTAAAAATGGACTATTCCATCTTGACAACTTCCGGGTCATAGTTGAACTCAGGGGCTAATTCTGTAGCTGGCTGCGCTCGGTGTCTTCATAAATCCGTAAATAACCCGCTGTTTCAAGCCAAATTAACGTGGCCGGATGATTTTATTGTGTGTTTTGTGATGACCATTCGACGGTGAGTCGTTATTTTTATGTA
>JBBPBX010040057.1:0-12211 GCA_038048925.1 Garcialebias charrua | reverse complement strand
CACAGCTGCTCATATTACAAGGATCAGAGAACGCGAGCGTTTGAAAGCTGATAGTTTCTGAAGGTATATCAGCGAAACACATGCGCACAAAATGCGCGTGTAGAGTGGCGTAGTAAGGGACGCTCAAGTATATCTTGCCCTTGTGGTGAGGTGAGATGTGAGAGGATGTGTGTGTGTCGTGTGTCAGCGTTTCTGCTGTGAGTCTGTCTCAGCTTTGATGTTTGTCCAGTGGCGGCCCTGAAATGTCCACCAGGGGGGGCTATTTCTCCAAAATGAAAAAAAAAATCCCAAGTTCAAACAGTTTTTTAAATCAAATGCAGATTAATACAAGGTCAACAGAACAATTAAATGCTCAGGATGAGAAGAACCAATTTGACTCACTAAAACAACAAAGAACAAACAAAAAATATAAATAAATACATTACTATATATAAATGATAGAAAGGAAAATAAATTAGATTAAAACATTTCTGCATTTCTATTTGCAAGAGGCTTTGTTTTCATTCTCCAGATCAATACAGTGTTAAGAAATAGTAAAACACCACCAGTGACATTTAGTATATAAAATTATTAATGTTTGATCATTTTTATAAGCAAATTGAAATAAATGTAGCCATCAGAGTCCAATACAATAAAACCTGGAGGCTAGCGCTAGCATGCTAGCTCCAAAAACAAACTCACCAGTTGCCACTTTTAGAATAAACAGTCAGCTGAAGGCTTTTTTCACAAACAGATACTTCTAAGTTGAGAGACATATCAGTCAGAAATGGCAAATAGGCATTAGATAAAGGGCTTTCAATGATTTAAAACTTACCTGAGCCACCTGCTTGAGTCACTGACTGCACAGCACATTTCCCAGACAAAAAAAAAACAGGAAGCACATGATCGGTAGATAGAGGTCACGTTGGACGTGTCCAGGGCGCTGAAAACTGCGCCCAGCATCTTCCCATTGTTTTGTAATGTTGTGGAATAACTGCGCATGCGCCATTATTAACGAGAGTCAGATTCATGCGCCCACAGGACAGGAAATACGTAACCAATCAGAAAACGTTTTTTGAAACAAACAATATAACTCATCATTACTCATAAAATATTCATCCTACACAACTAAAAACATATATGCATATATTTCGAAATATTTTTATTTTATTATTTCATTTTTATTTTATTTTTTTAAGTCTTCAAAGTAAAATGGTGAAGAGCTCGAGAAGTTCCAGTGGGGCGGTGTCCTAGCGCCCCCTATATGTCGGCCGCCCCGGTGTTTGTCTCTGAAACTGGAAACAGACGTGTCGCTGCACTTTATCTCTCTGACACAAACTTTATTGATCCCTGCAGGAAAACAGCTTGGTACCATCTCCCAACAGAACAGGAAGCAGCTGAGTCCAAACTGAAGAAGAGTGAACATCTGATGATGTCATGGATGAACTTGTTCCACTGAGAACAAGTTTAGAGTTCTTCACTTGTGAAACATTACTTATAAATGTCAATGTGTTCTATCTGTGAGACTCTCTGTGGAGTTAGAGCAGGACTGCTCAAAGTCCGGCCGCACACGCATCATGTGACACCAAAAACTGAAATTTATCTATAAAATCATTTTGTCCTTTTGGACTTCAGAGCTTGATGCAGATGAACTCCTTTTGAATCATTTAAGGACATTTTTATTTTGATACTTTTTAGCTTTAACAGAAACTGGATGAAAAATCTTCTTCAAATGTGTCGTATTAAGAACGTTTTTCATCTTTAATTTGTCTGTTTGTGATTTTTATTCAATTTCATGGTGAAAGAATCATAAACGTTTACTAATTTTAGTGTTTTTAAAATAAAAGTCTCTTGACTTCATCATCAATAGAGGGAAACTGGAGCCTTGAAAACCTGGAAAACCACTTTCACATTTTCCAGACATTGAAAACAGAGAATTTGAACTGATCTGATGATTAAAAGATGATTTTTCACAGATTGTGACGTGCACATGTATTAATGCTAGTATTCTGGTACCAGTGAGTCCATGTTCTGCTCCTCCAGTTTACCAGTTTGTTCCTCCTTTCATGACTCAGAGCGTTGAAGCAGCAGATCTCTCACTGCTACAATAAATCTTTGCCTCCACCTAAGCAGCTCAGCTCTGAGCGTCTTGTGACTGAAAGATCTCCTGGAATTTCAGGATTCACTCAGGGAAAAATCAGGGACTTTTATTTTGAAATGCTGTGAAGTGTGCCTTCAGTGAGACTTTGAGTGAAGAAGAATGATTTGAATGTTTTCTGTGCTTTCATGGCGTCCTCCCAGCAGCTGAGATGTAACACGTGTCTGTGTTTGTAGTTGCTGTTGTAAAGTGTGAAACAGAACAGGAGGAATGAGTGTGATGCTCTGAACACTGATGATCCTCTGCTGCAGCTTCTATCAGCTCAAATGAAGCTTCAATGTTCAACTGAGTGAATGTGAACACACTGAAGCTTCCACTCACTCACTCAGTGTGTGTCAGTGAATGAAATGTGTGTGTGCTGGCCTGCAGCTCCATGACTCCATCTAGTGGACTGATAGTAGAAGTGCAGCAGCTGATGCAGCTTCCTCTGCCTCACTCTGCTGTCTGACTGCATTCAGCTGAAGCTGAGAAGAAACAAAGAGCCAACCAGAGGAGGAGCAGCTGATCTTTTTACAGCACACATCATGGAAAGGAGGATCAGAGTTGATGTTCACATGAATGATGTGTGTTTCCTCTGCAGGTGAAGCTAGAAAGTGTGTGTGAGCTGATGTGAATCCAGCAGCATGGATCAGTGTGAGGACAGAGAGGAGGGAGTCCCTCCCTCTAAAACCACTCTGTGTGGGGAACATGAGAGCCAGAGCAAAGGTCAGAGGTCACATCTCCAACTGTCCACCACTCTTCTCCATGTCAGAGCTCAGCACTCACTCTTTAAACAAATGTTTCATCTTTGGTGTCAGAAATTATTCTTAGGTTGTTTGTTTTTTCACATAGTGGTGTTGTTGTTTGTTTATTTTATTTGTATGTTTTTTATTAACTTTATTATAGTTTGTATTTTCTTTTGTTTATAAATGTTAATTGTATTTTAAGGGTTTTTGTGTAACAAATATTCCATCTGAGAATGGCCATTATAAAATTGTTTAAACTATGAAAATAAAGTTTTTTAATTAACATGTGGATTTTGTAAAACTAAACAATAGAAATAATTAAACTGAACTTGAACTGTTTGTTACAGAATCACCCTCTTTTCAAGAAACAAGCTGCTAAATTACAGTAAGTCCATATCAGTGATTGAAAAATGTTTATTTCATTTGATACATGTGAGCCTAATTCAATTATTTTAAATATCAGAATCAATCGGACACCCAAAGCTGAATTTGGACCTGGACCTGGACCTGGACCCAGCTGTGTGTAACAATTTGGTTGACTATAATATTCTTTTATTATTGTACAAAGCTCAGAATTTCACATTACCCTCAAATATCCAAACGTTTTTTGTAAAAAAGGACTAGTACTTACAATCTCAAGGGAACAGATATTTTTGTTATGCCACAATACAGAACTAGTTTAAAGAGTAGGTCTACTTTAGTACAGGGAATAGGACTGTGGAATGGTTTGGAACCTGATATTAAAATTGCAAAGTCAATATCTATATTTAAGAAAATGATTAAAACAAAATTTATGAACAAATATTCATAAATTGGTTTGTATGCAAATTACTATATAAGATATTGTGTGAGAAATCATTTATTATCTTATATTTTATATGCAATTGCTATTTGAATCGATTGTTTGAATTAATTTTGTTTGAAGAAGGGGCAGATATAATAACATATTTTTCTTCTTCTGCCTTCTTTCATTTCATGTATTGTTTTGTTTTATAATGTGGTTTTGTAAAATTTTCTTGTGTTTTTTTATTTGAAATGAATAAATTTAATTAAAAAAAGTTAAAAACGAAACCGTCCATCATTAAACAGAGGTGGAGGCCTCCGTGTTCAACGTCCCCCTCTTACAATGTTGTTGTTGCTAGTATCACTCAGCCCCTTGTGAATAGCAAGCAACCATCAGGGTGCTAACGATCCATCGTCAGGCTGATGGTCCTCCTTAATCATGTGAGCAGCTAGTTTTGGCTATCAGCAGCAAACTGGTTGATCCACTATGAGAAGGTGGAGCACGTGCTGAGGTGCTGCACATGATTTTCCTCTGGGCTAAAAGTTGAGCTAACAACAAGAGTCGACAGGTAGCTGATTTACAGCAGGTAAATCTACATTCTTAATAATGTTAGATTACAAAACAACCAACTGAGTTTTTATTGTTCCTGCAAGGAGAAGCTGTTCCTACCAGGCGGACCGGTTCTGGATGAGGCCCGGTCCAGGTGCAGCACAACGTTGAAGAGAGATGTCATTGGATGAACTATTTATTTAAAATTCCTCTCAGTTCTTTTATTCAATCATTCAATGTTTTAAGCTGCATTAAGCAAAGGAGTGACAGCCTGAATGAGCCAGATGGACACCATGGGTCCAGGATGAAAACAGAGCAGAGTCCAGTCATTAAAGCAGTTTACAGTTTGGTTAACATGTTTTTAATAGTGTACAGTATATAGTTAATTTATCAGTGTTTGTGTGACATACAGTTTGTGATGTTGAACAAATAAATAAAAAATAAACCTGGTGTCTTCATTTTCAACTTTAATAAAACACAACATGTTACGCATCGTTTAAATCACTTAACTTGATTGATTTAAATTAAGTAGAGTTATTCATTGTGTGATGTAGTTTGTGTATTACAGTTAGAAAAATTAAGTAGAATTATTCATTCTGTGATGTAGTTTGAAGGTTATCATTGGTTGAACAAACTGTGAAATAAGGGGCAGATATAATAAGATTTCATCTTCTTTCTGCTCCTTTCATTTTATCCTACTTGTATTCTTGTATCTGATGAAACTGTCTTGTTTTGTTCTTTTAAAATGAATGAATAAACATCAAATCAAACTTGAGTCCAGACAGCTTCATTAAGCTCATATAACTTTATATGAGCTTAAGGGGTTTTATAACTTTTTATACCTTTTAAGAATGTTTCGTACATTTTCACAAGTCTTTTACATGCTTTTGAAATGTCAATGTCTCATCAGTTTATTCAAAATGTCTGTACTGTCATTATTCACATATAAAGGCCTAACTTTAGATTAGAAGAGTGCATTATCACATGTCTTAATATTAAACTTTATTGTTCACAATTTAGACATGCTAGTTTTAATTAATCATCAAGTAAAACTCTTCAAAGTAAGAAACTCTCCATTGTTATCTTGCTTAAAAAGACGGCTCCTTTCTCTGGAAAGTAACACCAGCAGAAGGGGGGAGGTGTTTTCAACAAAGCTGGCATATTGATTACACGTTAATTAATATACATAAGATACTTTTTAATTAATACGATTGATTAATTAGTCTTTCATCAGTTCTAACAGACTAATCATTTTATACCAAAATAGTATACTAAAAATTAAGCAAGCAGAGCAAGCAGATTTTAACATGAACGAAATGACTGATTTTTAGCAGCAGAAGCTCAATAATGTCTGCTAGCAAATGGCATTGGAGCCTCAGGGAGGGGCTAAGACTCCTGTACCCATAGTAACCTAGACTCTACACTGTGAGTGGTTGAGCTTAACTGACACTCACAAATTTAAACCAATCAGGAAGCTGGTCGTCTGAAATTCTATAAAAAGACAGGAACACCATCCCGAGCATCTTTTTGAGGTCTCTAGAGATCAGGTTCTTCCTTGCGGGTGCTCCTTTATATGCATATAAATCTGAACATGTTCATGTAATTCTCTGCATATCTGTAACTTCTGTTTCCATTAAATCTTTGAACTAAAGGACGTCTCAGTGTGCTTGCTCGGACAAAACACGTTCAAATTCCTTCACACGCTAACATTAATACTGTTTATTATTGTTAAACTGTCGTTATTTAGCACATTTAGTATGATATAGTGCAGAAAGACGCGTGTTGAAAACCTCCGCCTGCCTCGTTCAATAAACAGTGATATTAGAACTGGATCAGACTGTGTCTCTTCCAACACAGATGTTGGTCACAGCAGCTACATTCAGGCATAGATTGATTAAAAAAAATTCACAGCAGCTACATTCAGGTGTAGATTAATTAAATATGAGACTCAAAATATTTTGTATATTCCATCAGTCATAGTTCATAAAGCGGTGTGTGGCCACCGCCATTGTTGTTGATAGAAATATGCTGTCTGTCCATGCGTATGTGCGCACATGTGGGTTCACACAAAGCCTCAGCAGGAGATGTTTATGTTATCAACGGGGGTCAGCAAAAAACCTCCACTCTGAGAGGTATGAGTGAAGTTGGCTCCCCCACCTTCCGGATTTACCGAGGGAGGCCAGTGATGTTGTGTAAATGATCAGCAGAACTGCAGAGAGAAAGGTGGTTTCACTCAAAATATGGGCCGTGTAAACAGCCCCTATTGCTAGTATCCCTCCGCCCCTTGTGAATAGCAAGCAGCCATCAGGGTGCTAACAACCCATCATTAGGTTGATGGATCCTTGATCATGTGAACAGCTAGTTTCATCAACAACAAACTGGTTGATCCACTATGAGAAGGTGCTATTTATAAGGCTGAGCTTAGTACAGCTCCTCAGACTGAAGAAGACATTGGATACAAGATGAAACATTTCTAAAAAATATTTTTTCACCCATCCAGAGGACCTGACTTAACTTTTCTTTAGATGTGGACATGACGTCAGCAGCTCTGCCATTTTGTATTCCATCGTGATCAGAAACTACTTCTGGATTTATCGTCACGGTTTATTTCAAGAATGAAAAAAACTGCGTGAGTCAAACACTTTCTTCTGTGATTTAGTTCCAAGCTGCTGCTGCCAGAGGCTTGTATTGTGGCAGCACGGTGGCACAACTGGTAGAGCTGCTGCTGCTAGAGGCTTGTATTGTCTGTGGAGAGTACTTTGTAAGTTAGTTCAGTCTGTTAGCATCTGTAGCTGTTATCAGCTACATCTCCTGCTTAGATAATCTAGTGTGGTGACTGTATCCTTATTTTGCAGTGTTGGAGCAGGAGCTGTCAGACCACCACCAAACAAACACACGTTTTTCTTCTAACAGGTATGGTTGTAATTTCTAGTAAAACTTGTTCAATATTATTTTGTGATACATTAAGACAGTTTTCATCGGTTTGTTTTATTGTTTCTCTGAACATAGTTGTTTTCATAGCCATCTGTAATGTAGTAATGCTGCAAAAAGAGAGTTAAATGTGCTTGGGTTAATTTTTATGTGAATTATCAAAACTATATGATCACATTATTAAGAGTGTCTGTAGAGGATTTGTTGATTGGGCTGGCCCAAGGGTCTGCAACCTGCGGCTCTGGAGCCACATGCGGCTCTTTGGTCCCTCTGCAGCGGCTCTTTCAGGCTTTGACCAAAACTGACATGAAACTGAATTTTATTGGTTGTTTAAAAAAAAAAAACTAATGGTAGTTTTGGCACTTTCCCTGTCATTTATTTTGTAAATACAGGTATACGTGAATGTTGGAACAAGTACAAGGAGTAAAACATACCCACTTTAACTTTGTTTCTATACTTAATTTTTCCACAGTAAAAAAAATTCCTAGGTCTGCATATTTCATTGTTCTTATTTATCAAAAAAACTTTCTCTTTAGAAGAATTTGGTATTTTCATTTGTCTTAAATTGTAAAAATATATCAGTCGTTTTTATCTTTATAATGTCTCCCCTAGTAGCCACAAAAGGCCCATCAAACAAAACTAAAGTGGCCCATGGGCCAGCAGTTGATGACCACAGTTGCAGTATGTTGTTGCGACTCTGATCACTTTTAATTTAGTGAATGATGGCTCGTTTGATTGGAAAGGTTGCAGACCCCTGGGTTGGCCGGATATATATGGTATATATATATGTATATATATATATATATATATATATATATATATATATATATATATATATATATATGTATATATATATATATATATGTATATATGTATATATATATTATATATATATATGTATGTATATATATATATATACAGGGAACCCCCGACCTACGAACCCACCGACCTGCGAACCACGGGACCTACGAACGAGCCAAAGTAGAAGAATACCATCGACGTACGGCAGAAAAAAGTGACATACGAACAAGCCAAGTTAAAAATATATAATCGACGTACGGCAGAAAAAATGTGACCTACGAACGAACCAAGTTAAAAATATATAATCGAGCTACAGCACACGACCTACGAACGAGCCCCATTACAGGTATATAATCGAGCTACGGCGAAACTGCGTCACAAAACGGCAATCGGCGAGGTGGGGGAGGGGATCGCCTTTGGCTGTTGCTGGTTGGGCATGGGCGTGACACTGCGCATGGCAGTGGAAAAGTACCGCCAGCGAGAGGGGGGGGCTGGGCTTTCTGGCGGATGTACACACAGCCGCAGTGCAGCTGGCGGCGGAGGGATCCGTACAGGTAAAGCGGTAACTATTTAAAGGGCTGCGGCCATTTTGTGCCTCGTGGTTTTCTACGGTGATTGATGGTAGAAGACAGTTACGAACAACAGCGAACACGAACAAAGAACACGAACGAAGAACACGAGAAAAAAAAAAGTACGAAGAACCTACCCTGATAGCAAACGGATTCCGGACCGGATCCGTTCCGGATCTACCGTAGGATCCGAAACGGATGCTTAAAACGGATCCGGATCGGAGTCCACTTGCACAGCGGATCGGATCCGATTCGGATCCGGATCACAGATCCAGATCGGATATGGTCCGGACCCTATCCGGATCCGCTCATTAAAGAGGGTTTTTGGGTACATCCGGCCCGGATCCGTTTTGGACCCGTTCATGGAATGTTTCATCCGGCCCGGATCCGTTTTGGACCCGTTCATGGAATGTTTCATCCGGCCCGGATCCGTTTTGGACCCGTTCATGGAATGCTTCATCCGGCCCACATCCGTTTATGTTACTCATATCGGAGGTGGACTAATTTGGTCCAGAACCTTTATTTATCATGAATTGAGAGAAGTAGCTAAAAACTTGTATACCAGCTCCAAAAAGACTCCATACATCTAACCAGTTTAACATTGAACACATGAAAATAATTTATTGTGAAGCTGCAAAAGACCTAAAATTGGGTTCTGAGTATATTTACAGTTTTGAGGCTGCACAATGGCGCAGTTGGTAGTACTGTTGCAGGTGTTAAAATCCCAGCCAGATGTCTTTCTGCATGTGTTTGCATGTTCTCCGTGTACATGCATGGGTTCTCTAGGTACTTCATCTCGTCTGTTATCCACAAACTATGCTGTACTGTTCTCCCTACTCTATACCAGGACAAAACGAAGCCCCTTTTTTCATTTATCAAGACTTTAAAGTTTTCACTTTTTAACCCAGGAAAGTTAGTTAACAGAACTCAAAAATTTAAGTACAAGATGAGACATTTTTAAAGGTAACAAAAATCAATTTTTATTAATTTGTTGCCCTTGATCTAAGTACAGAATACATGTACGGTACTCAGAAATGTTGACTTTGTATTAATCAAAGCACATGAAACAAAACTTACAAAAAATCTCAAGCAGCTGATAATGTTTAAATACATCAAGTAGAACAAACTTGAAATGACTACACTGTTAAAATAAATAGGGTGGTTAAACTTAAAACCTTGAGTTCAAAAGCTGCCTTAAAAACAAGTTAACGCAACTTCAAATGTTTTTTTTCCAACTTAGGATGGCAAGCTAGAAAAGTAGCCCAATTTATGATGTCATTGTTTAAATATGATACCATAAGTTGAAATGACTAACTATAGAACATTATTCATTCTCCAAAAATTAAGTACTGGTACTCTTGTCAAGTAAAATTACAATCATATTCTATTTGAACTCAAATAACTAAGTTATACCCTTGTTTAATTAATGTTTACCGGTACTTGTTGTATGAACTTCATACTCTGAGTTTAAACAACTTGCAAAGTTACACTATCCATTCATAAAAACTTGTTTTCATTTGCAAACAATTACTGTATACCCGATATATACTTTCAACTCTCATGTTAAAGTTAAACTGACATACCAATTCCCTTTTTGAATTCATTTAACTCAAGATTTTAAGGCAGCAATTGAACTTAAAAAAGCAATTTAAGTAAACTAACATTTCCAAATATTGTTCCCCGTCTCCACTAAGAATGCCAAGTTCACCATTTTCCTAAAAATAATTACACAAAATATGCTTCCATTTCAAATATGAAATGTTAATTTTTATCTTTCTCTATCAAATTTTTATCTTTCTCTATCAAATACAGATGAGACCAGCCTTAAATCAAGTGTAAAAGAAAACATTTGTCCAAGACAAGCAGAAGTGTTGACATTTATTGGAGGACCGAAACTGACAAATAAAAACAGAAATACCATATGTATATACAGCAAACCCTCGACCTACGTCACCTGCGACCTACGGCAACTCAGACTTATGATTTTATCATATTTAATAAAAATATGATTAAAAAAAAATTTTTTTTTTTTTTTAATGTTATTAATTTCATGTGTATAGCACTTTGTTGCAGCTGTGGTTGTTTTAAATGGCTTTATAAATAAAGTATAATTATTAATATTACGTTTTAATTACAATTTGATCGTATTTACGCAACTTCCGGTCGTTTCCGGTCGCCATTTTACAATTGTCTACTGCGGTCAATGGAGCTCTAGAGGCTACTGTCAGCTGGCTCCGTGTGCCCGATCAGGGTTGCCTCATACGGATAAATTAGCTGGAAACACTCGGTCAACTCTGTGGACGTCTCAGGCCCGGAGGAGCAGCCGCGGATCGCCCCGCGATGGCTCCAACAACTTCGCCCGACATGCTAACGACAGCAGCTAACAGAGCAGCAAACACAGGCGAAGACACCGAGCCGACATGCCGCGGAGGGGCCATCTGCGGCCGGGAGCTCGCCGCAAATGTCCGCCTGGCAGTCGGGGGACACCGAGCTAACGCGGAGATACAAAGCCGACAGCCTTTTTGAATGAACTGACATGCTAACCAGTGCTGCTAATGCTAACCGTAGCTAACGCCGAGCTTGTTTTGGATGGAGGACATCGCGGAGAAACGGCTTTCAGTAAGTTTTTTTTTTTTTCTGGCTCCAAATGTATGAAGTTAAGAAGCTAACAGTCATTCTTTTAAACAGTTTTGACCACGTGTGTGCGTGTGGAGCGTAAGAAAGCTGGGGGAGCTCGCACCCGAGCTAATACTAAAAGACGAAGGCAGGCTTTGACCAGCTCAAAGTAAGACATTATATTTTTTATTTATTGTACAGTACTGTATTCATTTACTGTACAGTTCTGTGCATGTTCATGGCCTAGTATGTCTGCTTGTTCAGTCTCATGCCATTAAATATGTGTGCGGCGTTCCGTTAGTGGTATAGCCGCGACCTATGTCAGAAACGCGGACCTACGACAGGCAGGTGTTTTTGGTCCGCGAGGTACGACAACATCGACCTAAGTCACACACGTAGGTCCCAATCCCTGACGTAACTCGAGGGGTACCTGTACATATATATATATATATATATATATATATATATATATATATATATATATATATATATATATATATATATATATATATATATATATATATATATATATATATATATATATATGTGCACTTAAAAGGCTCCAATTAATTAAGAACTTTGTTTGTTTTATAAATTTAATAGACCATCTATAATGTCCATATTTTTAACACAATTTCCAGTTTACTGTACACTGTACTATAAAAAAGAGAAGAAAATGTCCTTACTTTTATGGAAGGGGTGTTGCAAGGGAGGGATAAAGGCTTATTGGGAGGGAGTTGCAGAAGTTGCAGGTGAGTGAGGAAGGGCAGGTGAGTCCAAAATGGCAGCTGAGGTGGAGGGGCAAGTGATGCAGAAGGTGATGTTGATACTGGTGCAGGTGAGTGAGGAGGGGCAAGTGAGTCCAAAATGGCAGCTGAGGTGAAGGGGCAAGTGATGCAGAAGGTGATGTTGATGCTGGTTCAGGTGAGTGAGGAGGGGCAGGTGAGTCCAAAATGGCAGCCTGAGGTGTAGGGTACTGGTGATGCAGAAGGTGCTGGTGAGTGAAGAGAGACAAGCAAGTCAGGAGAGGCAGCCGAGTTATATAAAAAAGAAACAAAAAAAGAAAAGAAAATGTCATTACCTTTATGGAGGAGCAGAT
>JBBPBX010040056.1:0-29566 GCA_038048925.1 Garcialebias charrua | reverse complement strand
TATAAAAGGAAAAGTTTCGGACCGAGTATTGATCCCTGTGGAACACCACATGTAACAGTACAGTGATTTGATTTAACGTCATCCAACTGAACATATTGTTTCCTATTTTTTAAGTAACTGCATAGCCATTGTAAGGCTAATCCTCTTATTCCATATTTTTGTAATTTATTAAGGAGAATTTTTCATTCATTCAACCTTTATTTAGTCAGGTAAATCTTTGAACCTCATGGGCTTATTTACGAAAGCGACCTGCTAAAACTAAAGAACAATGAACAGCAATGGTAGAATTTCCTTAATAAATAAACAATAAACAAACAATAAACAATAGAAAACAAAAGAGAAAAAAACAAAAGGTTTTTTTTCAAACAAAGTATCAAAAAACTAGCAAAACATTATAAGAATACTATGATTAACGGTATCAAAGGCTTTTTTTAAATCAACAAAAACACTTACACAATTTTTTTTTTGATCAACAGCAGTAATTACTTGTTCAACAAAATCCAAAAGTGCCATTGATGTTGAATGACCTGATCTAAAACCCTACTGAGTATCTGTTAGAATGTTGTGTTTTTCAATGAATTTGTCTAATCGAATGTTAAATAGTTTCTCCAAGATTTTTGAGAACTGTGGTAGTAGGGATATCGGTCTATAATTATTAAACACACCTTTGTCACCGGTTTTGAAAAATGGAACCACTTTAGCCACCTTCATTCTATCAGGAAATACACCTGTTGTAAATGATAAATTACAAATGTAAGTGAACAACTCAATCACATGACACATTATACTCTTCACAAACGACATATCCATATCCATACAATCTTTCGATTTTTTATCTGTAAAGTTTTTAACTACTTTCAGTATTTCGTCTTTATCAGTTCCATTCAAAAGCATACTGTCTAAACAGCCATCGATTAAATAGTTTACATTGTTATTCACGTTTGGAATTGTGGCTGCAAGGTTAGTTCTGATGTTCACAAAATACTGATTAAAGCCGTTAACAATTTCGTTTTTATCATTTGTTTCCATGTTATTTATTGTAAAGTTATGTGAAATACCCGAGTTTACTTTGTGTTTATTTAACACACCATTCACAACTTTCCACGTCTCCCTCATATCCCCATTACATTTATTCAACAGTTCACTGTAATATTCTTTCTTGTGTTTTCTTATAATGCCAACCAATTTATTTTTGTATTTTTTGTACTTTTCTTCAGCTTCCTTTGTTCTACATTTTAAGAAGCACGAGTACAAATAGTTTTTTTACACGCATTTCTCAATCCTCTTGTCATCCAGTGTTGCTCTAGATGATTCTTTTTTGTGTAAGTTTTTACTACACAGTTTTTTTTATATTATGTGTCCAAAATATTCATAAACACGTCATATGCTTTGTTTACATCTTCAACATATACACTTTCCCAGCTTTGATTTGCTAGATCATCCTTTAATTTATCTAATGCTTTCTTTGACGTATTTATTATTGTAGTTTTCTTATTTCGGGGTATATGCAGGAATAATGAAGTTAATTTCAATACCTTTTCAAGACTTTTTAAAGACCTTCCAAAATAAATTCAAGACCTTATCGTCACTTTGTTTTATTAAGCAACAAATCTTTGATTTTCAAAACTGCTGTCGTTTTCAATTACTGTAAATCTGTGAATCTCAAACCTACAACTAGGGATGGGAACCGAGAACCGGTTCTGTTAGAGAACCGGTTCTTAAAAGTCCAATTCCATGGAATTGTAGGATGCTTGTCTTAACGATTCAGCTTATCGGTTCTGCAGACTCCTGGTGGTGACGTATTTAAGCGCTGACATCACAGACATGCGCCGCGCCCGAGTGGTGGTGGCGTGGTGGTGTCTAAAAAAAATAAATATTTCTTAGCTGACTTCATAGCAGACGTCCTTCTGAGCTTAACGAAATGTTCAAATCAGAATTGATAAGTAATCGAATCGATAAATGACATCGATAGAGGCATCGATATTGATAATTTCTTATCAATTCCCATCCCTACCTACA
This sequence comes from Garcialebias charrua, assembly GCA_038048925.1. Classification (NCBI taxonomy): domain Eukaryota; kingdom Metazoa; phylum Chordata; class Actinopteri; order Cyprinodontiformes; family Rivulidae; genus Garcialebias; species Garcialebias charrua. The sequence goes on along the minus strand of JBBPBX010040056.1, from coordinate 27,547 downwards.
ACAGAACTGAGATACAGTGGAAAGAAAAAAGTTCAAAAGAAGAAACTGAACCACGACTAGGTTTAAGAAAATATAGCTTAGGTTACAACAAGACTCGTAGCTATTTTAAAGTAACTTGGTTGAACAATGGCGAATAAGAAATAAACACGGTTATTCTCGGCGACAGGCCTCAACCATTCTTGAAAATCAGGCATCTCCAACCAGGAGTCCGAAAACTTGCATTTACCCATTGTTCTCACGGTCTTGCGGCAACTTACTCAAACACACAGACTCAACTTGGAGATAAAGCAGCCGCGCATGCGCACAAGATAGGCCTAGCCGTAAAGGCTGTTGTAACCTGACACCCTAAATTTGTGCGAAGCGGTTTCCGAATCCTCCGCGGTGAGGAAAACAAATATTAGTCATGCATACTTTTTGCTGTCAAATTATTTAAAGCTAGAACAGCAAAAAAAATTATACCTCATCAAATCGCTTTCAAGAGTTTCTAATACTTTTCAAGACCCTTAATTTTCCCAAAATTGATTCATCAACTTTTAATAACTTTCAAGACCTTGCATATACTCTGTATTTGCAAATGTTTCTGTAACAGTTTGATACTTCTTATAAAATGTAAAGATTGGTAGATGATCACTAAGATCACTCGTTAGAATTCCACCAAACACATCCCCATTTGTCGTATTTGTAAAAATATTATCTATTGTTGTTGCGCTATGGGTTGTGATTCTAGTAGGCGCGCTATGGGTTGTGATTCTAGTAGGCTTCGTTATCAATGGATAAAGATTAAGGGATTGCATTGATTCAATAAATGAACTAATACTGATGGAGTCTGTTTTTTCTCTAAATCTATATTAAAGTCACCACATAAAAAAAACTGTTTTATTACAATTCTTATTTAATAGTTCTACTATCTTATCTGAAAATAAATCAATGTATAAACCAGGTGGTCGGTACACACAACTTACTACGATATTTCTTTCATTATTATTTAATACTTCAATAGTTATCATCTCAATTGTATTTTCCTCAATTATTGACATTTCCTTGCTTAGTTTACAGCTTATTGTTGTGTACAAATAGCGCTACACCACCTCCTCTTTTGTTCATTCTGTTCATCGTGTAAAATTCATATCCATTGATGTGGATATTATCTATCTTATCAATGCTTAACCATGTTTCTGTCAAAGCTATTATTGAGAATGTTCTGTTCAATTGCAATAAATAATCAGTTATTTTTTAAAAATTAGCATTACCGGTAATGCTCCTAATATTGAAATGAATTAATGATAAACCAGTTTTTGTTTGAGTGATGTCGTTAAATTGTAGTTCATTGTAGTAGTCACACTCTTCGATAACCGGAAAGAATCCTGGATCAATTAAATCATCAAAGTTATATATTTTTGGGTCTAACTCAGTAGTATCAGTCATAGTCGCAAACTTTCGTCTAATTGACTATTGAATACTACTTAATATACCATACCATACCATACCAGTTTATTTATAAAGCACTTAAAAATACAGCAGCAGCCGTCCGAAGTGCTGAAGTGCTAATATAACCTGTTGACTTGGTTTTACAGTCATCTAAATTTGTTTTAGTTCGCAGATAAACGTGGATAAACTTGGCTGGACTACTGTAACACACTTTATAAAGGAATCAGTAACTCAGTGAGACTAACAGGTATAAATAAAGGTTGAATGAATGAATCTCAGCTTCAGATGGTACAGAACACTGCTCCACGACCCAGAACGGGCACACCCCATAGTTTGACCACATTCTCCTGTTTCAGCCTCCCTGCACTTGCTGCTTGGATTCATTTTAAAAATCCTTTGCGTTTAAAGCTCTAAATGATCTTGCCCCGCCCCATCTGTCCGAGTTGCTACATCCCTACACACCCTCTCGATCCCTCAAGTCAGGTGATCAGCTTCTCCTGCGTGTGCCGAAGACAAATCACAAGCTCAGAGGAACCGTGCTTTTGCTGTGGCAGCTCGTAAACTGATGCTGGTGAAGATTCTCAGTCGTCCAGGACATGATAAAATCAAAAAAGGCGTTCAATACAGAACAACTGGACTTTATTTGTAGCAACAAGACGTTCGCGATAAGCTTTCTCAATTCTATAATTGTAATCGTAAACTGATGAACGACCTTCAGTGAACATCGGACTCTTCCCTGTCCGTTTTTCATACCTGCAAACTCAGAAGATCCATCTCCTTCCCTCATCATTTTCCTTTCCACTATTCCTTCCCCATCACTGATTTGACCCGTTTTACTTTCCAGAAAACTTGTTACTTGGCTTCTCTCTCCCCAACAGGATATTTCTCCTTCAAGTTGTTCTTGGTGTATGTGACAGCTACGTTAACATTCGTGCTTAGCTACCGGCGCACAATACAGAGGCGCTAGCTAAGATGCTACAAACGTAACGCTTCGCTTCTCTCACACATCGTAACCCCCACCTGGTCAACAGCTTCAGTTGCTAACATGGCGGTAAGCTCACGTGCATCACAGAGGTGTCAACATGCCATTTTACTAAACAATGGTGACACTCAACTGCATGTATAAAAATATTAACTTTACCCAATGAACAGTGACATTTTAATACCCACCAACAGTGAATTTAGAAGTTGTTGTTTTTTTACAGTTTTCTGATTTAGTGATACACACCGAGGTGAAGTTAGTTTACGACTCAGTCATGTTTTCATCAGCGTGGTTCTCCCGTGTCGTGTCGTCACTTTTCAAAGCTGCATGTTGCGCAGTTTTTTTTTTTAAATCTTTGTGAAACGTCAAGAGCTCCCACACGTTGGAGGACTTCGGTCGAACAGTTTTCTCTGCGTCGTTTATTTGTAAAATTTACTTAATTTCCTTTGAAAACACCGACTCTGTTCTACTTCCGCCTCCCTCGCGCTGAGGAGTTTTTTTTTTTTTTTTTACAGTCGTCTCCTCCCCTGTCCATCCTGAGACTGTGATTGGCCAAATGACGCGCTCCACCAAAGATGTTTTATTGTAGACAGATGCATTGCTATTTCTTGAAATCCAGTCAGGGGGAAATGATGCATTCTGCCACGGGTCTGAGAAACGAGCCGTGTTCCTCTTTCCCGTTTCTCGTCCTCTGTGCGCTCACGGTGCACACAGGCTGCGAAACTATTTTTTAAATGCAGCTATTTGACCATTAAAGTGCATTTATTAAGAAAACATTAGACAGAGACACACCTTTACTATAATTTCGAGCTAAAAAATAATTGTTTGGGTACTTTTTTTGTTAAATGTCAGAGGATAAAGCCACATTCCTCTTTCTTTTTACAGATATGACAAAAAGCCGGTGCGAACGCACACAGACTGACGATGTGACATCATTGTTTTAGCTAAGGTCCTACACGGTACGGACATAAATTTAGAAAAGATAAATAAATTCACAGACATTTTTTTTAGCTGACAGAACGAGAAAAATATAGTTTTGTACGTTTAAAAAAAGTAATACCTCGTCAGATGACATTTATTACTTTTTAATACTTTTTAATGGCCGTAATTTGTGTTAATTTTATTTACTACCTTTTACAACCCCGCGGATACCCTGTATCATTCACAACAACAACAACAACAACAACAACAACAACAACAACAACAACAACAACAACAACAACAACAACAACAACAACAACAACAACAACAACAACAACAACAACAACAACAACAGACAGTCCTAAAATAGGCATAAGGATACAAATATGTTTCTTTTTTTTTGTTTGGCTTTTAATTATTTTTAATCATTCTTTATTGTCTGATTGTTGTCATTATGTGTACAGCACTTTGGTCCTGTGGGTGTTTAAAGTCTCTATGACTAAAGCTACTACGGTACAGTACTTTGTTTACACCGAGTTTGGACCCACAAGTCAGATCAATATATGGAAAATTACTGGAGTTACGGTAAGTCGTTCAAAAATAATAAGATAAAAACAATTAAAAAATATCTAGCTCAGGATAACATGTTTTTGTTTTTTTATTTTATCTGCAACAAACAGTAAATTAATGGTTTATTAAAATAATAAAAACATAAATGTGTGTTGTATATCAGCTATTAAGACAACGTGGTTTCTAAAAATCAGCAATGCCATATAAAACAAAAAATTAAATAAAATTAACTCAAATTGACTGACCTCTGAGCTTTTGAAAACAATGTTTGTTGCAGTCTTTGGAGAATGAAGCCGTTTGGAGCATTTTACACAAACCACACTCACCAAGTGTTGCGTCATCTCCACTGCAATCGGGGTGACCTCCTCGCTGTATTCACAGATCATCTTTTGTATGACATTGGTGAGATCGTCGTTTTCCGTCTCCCTGACGATGTTCAGGAGTGCATGCATCACCGGTCGAATGTGAGGGGCGATGTATTCTTTGGCTAACGGAAACAGAAAACCTCCGTCAGACGACGATCGAGCAGCTCGGAGAGCAAACGGTTCAGTTTCACTCACCTTTCTCCTGGTTGCTGATGAGAACCTGCAGGGCAATGGCAGCCTCCACCTTCACAGGCATCTCATTGTCATTGATCAGGCAGTTTCGGGTCAGCTCAAGAGCGTTCTGCAAGTTCTGGTCACTTTTGAACTTCACCTCACAGAAGTAATGCAACACCCAGCAAGCCTAGGAGAAAAACATTCAAACAGTCAGTGTGGTGTGTCGAGTTCAAGCCGAGCTGTGCAGCAGCAAGTGGTGGTGACCAACACTCACCCTGGCTCTCATGTAGCCCAGCTCACTGCGGAACAAAGGGAAGACGTGATTCTGCAGCATGAACTCCATCTGGTCTTTGTAAATCTTTTTCTGTGTGATAATAAATACAACTGGTTCATGCAGCAGTTACATAGTTCACAAAATACTGATTAATATGTACATAGCAGAGTCGTGTTCAATTTTAGAGCCTACGATGAATTATTTAAAAGAAATTAGAATTTTATTTTAAAACTGGCCAAAGTCCTGCAAACAGGCTTCACCATTCCAATTTTATACCAAAAGCCAATCCATGGCCCAGTTTGAGGCCCCAAACCTACCAAAAGTTGAAGTAAACACCAGAAGGAGCACCGACAGTACAGCTACAAATGCTTTCGTGTTTCGATCAACAAGAATGCAATGCAGCGTTTCATACACGTGGAAAACAGCAATTATCAGAAGATGTCCAGAGCAGCTTTACCTTCAGTAGGATTTCAGCTAAAGAGCCTATCATATGCAGGGCGCCATCTTTTTTCCTGGGGTCAGAAGCGAGGTCAGTGAGAATCTGATAACAGTAGCCCATGGTCTTTTGCAGCACCTGAACAAAAGCAGAAATAACAGACTGCATCACTTCTTCAAGCGTTAAAATATTTTAGGGAAATAATCTGAATTAGTCCCAATGGACTAATGGACCGAGTGTGATGCGGCCGGGATGAGGATCAGTTCCTCCAAATCCGAGGCCATGGTCTTGAGCCGGAAAAGGGTAGCATGCCCTCTCCGGGTCGGGGAGGAGGTCCTGCCCCAAGTGGAGGAGTTTAAGTATCTCGGGATCTTGTTCACGAATGAGGGAAAACTGGAGCGTGAGATCGATAGGCGGATAGGTGCAGCGTCCGCAGTGAAGCGGGCGCTGTACCGGTCTGTCGTGGTGAAGAGAGAGCTGAGTCAAAAGGCAAAGCTCTCAATTTACCGATCGATCTACGTTCCCACCCTCATCTATGGTCATGAGCTTTGGGTTGTGACCGAAAGAACGAGATCTCGGATACAAGCGGCTGAAATGAGTTTTCTCCGCAGGGTGTCTGGACTCTCCCTTAGAGATAGGGTGAGAAGCTCAGTCATCCGGGAGGGACTCGGAGTAGAGCCGCTGCTTCTCCACATCGAGAGGAGCCAGTTGAGGTGGCTCGGGCATCTGGTTAGGATGCCTCCTGGACGCCTCCCTGGTGAGGTGTTCCGGGCATGTCCCACCGGGAGGAGACCCAGAGGAAGACCCAGGACACGCTGGAGGGACTATGTTTCTCGGCTGGCCTGGGAACGCCTTGGGATTCCCCCGGAGGAGCTGCTCCAAGTGGCTGGGGAGAGGGAAGTCTGGGCCTCCCTACTTAGGCTGCTACCCCCGCGACCCGACCCCGGATAAGAGGAAGAAAATGGATGGATGGAATCTGAATTAGTATGTCTCTTTAAGAAAAATGCCCAGAAACTAACTTCTTTCCTCTTGTTGCAGACGGTGAAAAGGAGCGTCTGGGCGGCTGTTGTTGGTGAGATGAAGTCCTCAAATACGTCTAATTGAGACACCACAAAATGGAGAAGCGGTTAGTCATCGCACTTGCACTGAACTCCTTTGGGATTCCAGGCACAGCCTCACTGCTTACCGAACTTCATGCGGATGTATTCATACGGATCTTCCTGCCAAAGCTCCTCATCTGAATCTGTGTAACACATGAGGGGGAAAACCACATCCTGAATGATGCCCTGGGAAAATAAAACAAGAGACGCGTCAGAGATGTTCCACACCGACGCACGACTGATGAGCTACTTCATAAATGGCAGAACTAATTTTAGGTTATTCTGTTCATGTCAGACATAAATCTTGGGACCGGATGCTCCGACTGTTCATTCAACCTTTATTTAGTCAGGTAAATCTTTTGAACCTCATGAGCTCATTTACGAAAGCGACCTGCTAAAACTAAAGAACAATTAACAGCAGTGGTAGAATTTCATTAAACAATAAACAAACAAACAATAAACAATAGAAAACAAAAGAGAGAAAAAAACAAAAATTTTTTTTTTTTTTTTTTTTAACAAAGTATCAAAAAACTAGCAAAACATTATAAGGTAGACGTATAAAATCAAAGACAGGAACAAATCTGCATTGGTTTTTGCCAGGATTCCAACAGATTCTGAAAACCATTTAGAGAAGTCAAGGTCGAGAGCTTCAGATCTTTTTGTAAGATATTCCATGAAGCAGGAGCGGAGTAGGAGAAGGCCCTTTTTCCAAGTTCAGTCCTCACTGACGGAACACTGCAGGTAATCATGTCCTGAGAGCGCACGCTGTAGCTGCACTCACGCAAAGACATGTAGGAGGAGATGTATGAGGGCAGCAGACCAAGAAGTGATTTAAAGATGAAAATGTACCAGTGGAAGAGTCTGCGTGAGGTTAATGATGTCCAGTTAACCAGTGAATACAGGGTGCAGTGGTGGGTATGATAATCACAACCAGTTATGAATCTTAGTGCACCATGATAGACAACATCCGGGTAGTTCCAACATATGAACGGACTTAATCGTTGCAGAAATCACTCGTCAGAAATTAAAGGGGACCACAGATGCAAAATTCACTTTTTAATGTTTTTGTACTCAACTTTGGGTATTTACTTCATAAAAAAACAGTCCTAAGGCCAAAAAAATGCACCCAGTGGTTTATTTACTATAAGTATATTTATTTATCTTAGATAGAAACGGCCCGATTGCACTTCCTGCGGTTTGTTACGTCACAAACCGCAGCCACAACCCATCCCAACCTTTGTCCCGCCCCCGTCACCTAGCAACCCCTGGTAATGCTCCACCCACGCGGTTCCTGAGTTCATCTCAGCCTGCACACTAGGTGGCGGTATGCACCTAACAGTTGTTTGCGATCCGCCATAAATCAAATGGAGAAGAAGAAGAATAGTTCATCTCAGCAGAATGGCTCCTAAAGTTAAATGTTGCGTTGTTGGCTGCATTACACAACATGTGTTGATACACACTCTTCCAGTCTCAGAGAGCAGAGATGCGTGGCTTAATTTTATTTTTAATGGCAATGTCCAGGCGACATTACCGTAGAAGAATTACACTTCTTATACGATGAAGGACTACTTTCGTACAACTGCCAGTTTGGTTGAGTGGTTAGCGCGCTCGAACGCCACTCGGGAGACCTGGGTTCGCATCTTGTCCATGATCTTTCCCCCCCCCCTTTTTTTTTTAAACTCCTGGCGCAGATAATGGAGCACTAAGCAGATTTAAAATTGATAGTTTTCAGATGGGAACAGATGTGTGCATGTTTGTGTGAGTGTGTGTGTGTCGGGCCAGCACGGCTCCTCGGAGAAACACAGATAAAAAGATAGCCCCGCTGTGAGTGTGTGTGTGTGTGTGCTTTGCTCCATCCAGCTCGCGCGCACAGGCAGAGGGTGGGAGAGTCAGAGGAGACATTACAGAGGAAGAATAAAAAATGACACGACAACTTGTACACTCTGATCTGTCGTGGTCCAGTTCAGCTCAGTCTCAGTCCTCGTCTGCCTTTGGAGGGCGGAGTTAATGCAAGCAGAACTTTGAAGGGCGTGCCACGAGATCTCATTATCATAAACCGGTCGTTCAAAACGAAAGTTAAAAATGGCAGAATTAAAAAGGGTATAATTGATTATCTAAGAATTATTTTGTGTATTAAATTGAATAAACAGTGTCTGGTAACCCCAAAGAAATACCATAAAAATTTTAAAAACATATCTGTGGTCTCCTTTAAAGTTCCACAATGACGCTGCAACAAATATTCTGAACTGAATCAGCAAACAATCACCAGGCGTGTAAAGAAGTTGTCTTTTTACCTGCATGTGTGGTTTGAGGCTTTTCCATGTCAGAGCATGTGCTATTCCCTGGTTGATGTAGTTGAGTGTCTGCTGGAGCACTCTTGGAGCCACGTATTGCTTCTCCTTGTACTGGTATAAGACTTTAAACAGAACCTATTGAACAAGCACAACTACTTTTACTGACCAGCTTCACTTCAGACACCTTCCACAGCAGCTGGGCAGCAGCTGGGCTCGTTTTACAATGTGATCATCTTACCTGCTGGGCAGGGACTGCATATTCCTTTAAGAAAAGTTCAGCAAATTCTGTGTACTCTTTAGTTGTGTTGCCTGGACTTCCATACCTGAAGCGGGATGCGTGCGCAGAAACATTAAATAAGTCTGGATTGCTTCGTCTTTAAAGTAAAAAAAAAAAAAAAAAGAGAATTGTGATTTTTTTTTTACCTCTCAAACAGCCGAGCCAAAATGTGAAGGGCCCATTTCTTACATTTCCACCACGGCAGCTCAGGTCGCTCGTCTTCATCGATCTGCATCGTCTCCTGCACAGATAAGAACAACACTGGCTCAGTCAGCTCACACGAAACTAAAATAATTGTTGATTGCGCGACAATGTGAATCAGCTTAAGTCAATGTAACTTTCTTACTGGGGGCACATCTCTGTCTACTACTGTTTTCAGGATCTCCATCCATTCTGTCAGATTTTGTCTGTTGATGAGCTCCAAAGGGAGGTTGTACTGAAAAAAACAGAAAATGAAGAACCGCTCATTTTAAATAAACAATATTCCAGACCAGGATGCAAATAAGTATTTGTGCTTTTCTTGTCATGGTCAAACTTCAATCCCATTACCTGGAAGAGGGCGTAGAGGATTTTGAAGATCTGTTTCTGTATGAGGACTGAATCACTGGAGTGGTCGGGCAGCAGCTGGATACAGCGATCTTTCAGCATGGGCATGAAGATGTGCATGGCAGCCACAAGAGGCTGGCGCTCTTCTGGTTTCTTATATCTGTCGAGTAACAGCACAACGCTAATTCTGTGCAGGGCTTAAAGTGAAAAAAAATCCTGAGCCTGAAACTTTTTTGTGTTGTTGATAAAATAAAATCGTAACATTTTGCCAACGTTTATTAAAAATGCTCTCTGAAAAGTGCAATTAACTGTTTTTAAACAATTCAGCTTTGAGTAACAATGACTTACATGAGGTTTCAATGTATCTGAACTTAATGTAAAAATATGTGCCCCAGAGAACTGCCCTGCAGCAAAAACAACTCAAAAAAAGACTCAACGCCACATTGAACAGACACAGTTCAGTGAATTCATCTGCAATAAATTTAGAATACTCAATACTGTATCACAATCTAAAGGGAAGTTCCACAGAGCTGGTGTTAGGACTCCCAGCAAGCTGGAGTCATCTCCAGCATTAACACACAGATGTTTCTGTGCAGTGAAAATGTTTGTGAGCACAGACTGTTAAAACTCTGATGGAAAATGTCTTACCAGTATGGCATCAGAAGCATGGGGGGGTCTGGGGGTCCTCCCCCAGAAAATTTGGAATAAAGTAGATGCCATTTCCTGTATTCTGGTGTATTTTAAAGGGTTAAACATCTATGTTTACCTACATACCAGTAAGTAACTTGATTCAATAATTAGTTTAGAAAGCCTCCGTCAGAAAGGAGGGGGGGAGGGGGATTGTTTATGTTCAGCTGTGTGCAATGTTCCCTCTAATTTTTCATGTGTCTGAGCATACACACACCCTGAGGACCACTATGAGCAACAGGATGTGCGCACTATCCACACACCTGTTATAAATCTGGGATCATAGAAAGTTACATGGCTTATTAAAACAATCAGATTACAGCAGCAACTTCCATGAGTTTGCTTTCAATATAAGTGATTTTGCAACTCCCAGCTGAATGAATAATTTTTATTATTTCATTTTATGCTTATGTTTATTAAATGTTTAGTGTTTTAGTGTTGGTGTAACTTTTCATACTTTCATACTAATACTATGCAAAAACTCAGGACAGTATTACACTTTTAATAAATATACAGTATCTAATTTAGATGATTTTTATTTTAATGCTTGTAGGGTTTTTGTTTAAAATCTCCACATTACTGTATTATTTTTTTATTGACAAAATATTTATTTTACTGTAAGTTTTTAAAAAGTGTATTTTCCTCCTTGGTCCCTGGGTCAACATCTGCAGAGCTCAGGAACTGATGCTTGGTTCTGGCCTGCTCCTCTGCACACCTGGCCTGGTTCTGCTCTTCCTCTTCTAACGATCTTCCTCTTCATCACCCCGCTCTCACTGACTTTATCACGTGACTTTATCGTGCACTGACCTCCGTTCAGCTTCTGCATCTTTTTCTTATTTTTCCTACAGATTTGGTGCTTGACAAATAACTTCCTCCTTCAGAAAGGACGGGGATTGTTTACAGTTTGTGTTCAGCGGTGTGTATGTGCATGTGTGTGCGAGTGTGCAGCTTCTCGCGGTTGATATTTGACTTTATTCAGATAAAAGACGTGGTGTGGATTATTTATCATACCTCTGATTTTACTTGACCTAACAACGAGATTTAAAATCTGTAGTTTTAACACTAATTGACCCACGTACCTGCCCGGTGTGACAAACTCCGTGACTTCTGCATGATCTGACTGAAGCTGCAGACAAACTTGCTTGCTTGTAAGACCCGCCTTCCGGATTTTGATTGGTCAAAACAACGTGAGCTTCAATGTGATTGGATGTAATCGCTGTCCATCGATCATTTTAAGTTGAGGCGACCGGCAGGCTGTCAATTTGGATGCGCGCAAAGATTTTATTGTGCGCAGAGAATGTCCGGGCAGCGAGGGAACATTGGCTGTGTGTGTGCGGGGGAGGGGGGGCTTTGATTCGCTGCACACGCAGTGCAGCCAAACAAGAGCTGCACGCTTCAAAAACACACGCACACATGAACGGACTCCTACTCCTGTGAAGCCGCGCGAGCAGTTTTTTTTTTTTTTACAGTTTGGTCAAAAGCCGGAAATCCGGCTGGGTGCCGGAGATCTTTAAGCCCTGTCTGTGCTATGCTAACACTATGCTACTACTGTGCTAATGCGAACACGTTGCAGAAAAAAGATTAACAGAGCTCTGACTTACTCATAGTTTTTAACAAGCTGGTAGAGGCAGAGCAGGATGCCCAGCCATCCTAAACTGTTGTCTGACTGCAGATAAAAGGCGATCTTGTCCACAATACTCGTCCATTTCCCGGGGTAGTCATGTTTGATCATGTGGTGGATACACGTCGTCAACTGAACCCTGACAAGTTAAAAAAAAAAGGGCTGTGTTAAGACTGGCAAATGTTGAAAGAGAAAATATGAGAAGTAAAAACAGGAAGGGAGGATGGATGTGTGACGAAACTGGAGTTTCCCGCAGCTCACAGGGTTAAGTGGTTACCTGATGCGCTCAGGGGACTGGATGATCGCCTCCACTATGTTGTCTCGAATGAACTGTCTGTCTTCTTCAGGAATGTTATTGACGGGCGGTTCTGTGCCTGAACAGTCTCCATCACTCCAGTGCTGAACCATCTTGTTCTTAAGATAAATTACTCCTACACAGACAGAGAACACAGGATGTTCAGAGCATTAAACAAAGGTCAAGTATAGATGAACTACAGTTGACAGACATAACACCACAGTAACTGAAGTGATTCAGATTATTTGATCAATGTAACAACCCCAATAAAAGCCTAAGCTACACAAATAATTAAAATTTTCAATCTGTAGTCTTGAATGTAGCACCAACGTGAGTTTACATCTACAGAGTGGGGCTGCACTCAGTTCTGTGACGCACAGGGAGAGGCATTTCACAGAGCAAAGATGTGAGGCCGACGTCAAAGTGCTGACAGACGAGGTCATCATAATCCAGCCTATAAAGGCCGACATAAACCCCTGGCTTCTCATCCACAACTAAACTACAAAGCAACTGTAATTTCAATAGATTCAAGGGGAAAATAAGTTTCAGCAATGTTTAAAATGATGAAATGACTGCAAGTTAAGTTACAGGGTGAGGAGAAAACTAATTAGGTAAAGTTCAAAATTGTTGGAGATTGTAGTTTTAGAAATCAAACACCTACAACTAGGGGTGTAACGATACACAAAACTCACGAGACGAGAAAATCACAGATCTCGCGAGAACGAGACGAGATTTTAAAGTCCATGACCCACCATGTTTTCAAATTGCATCGCCATTAATATTTATTAGTTTATTTAAAAATAATACAGGAGCGTTTATTTATATTGTAGAGAAATAATGCAAAATGTGTTATTTCATGATTTATAGCAGATTTTAGCAGAAGCTCCGGGAAGATCTGCCCCTCTCCAAATATGGGCATTCACATCACTAAAGATTCCGCCTTGGAGTTACAGGCGGAGTTTTAATAAGCCTTCATCAACTTCCATGACCGCTGCTCTAAGAGAGGAAAAAAAAAAGAGAAGCGGTCGCTCACTGATGTCTGTCATATTCTGAGCAGCATCCACGTAGACATACTAGTTTAATTCGCTTGATCGCGACAAATTCATTCATTTCCGCATCGGCTTTTTATTCTCTCCCCTGACCAGACAGGTCGGGAGTAGAAAGGCAGCCGCGGCGCGGAGCTCTGAGCGCGCGTGCTTCCCCGTGCTCTCCCGTGCTTCCCCGTGCTCCAGCAACAAGGCTGGGACAGAACCGAGCCCCGGCACGAACTTCAAAGCTGACGCAGCGGAACGGGGAGCCAGGGAGAAGACGGGAGAAGCCGCGCGGCTCGCTCCTCTCTGGGCAGAGGAGAGGAGAGCAGCCAGCAACAGTCGCAGCGGTGTTATATCTTATTAAAAAGGTCTATAAAATAAATAAAAAATAAAAACAGAGCACTGGTCCAGCTGTACACAAAAATGCACCAGGAAATATGCAGTTTTACTCTCACTCTCATAAACCTCCATGGAAACTCATCCCTTCCTTCTGGGTGGAGACGTGACAAAAGTCACTCCACACTTCGACACTTTTCGGCCGCGTTTCCGGATTCATTCGGGACTCGGTTGTTTTTTTTGTTTTTTTTTAACCCTCGCCTGGCCCAAATGCAAAAATGAAAATAGACGAAATATTCTACTAGAGTAATAGTTCAATATGGTGAATTGTTACTGTCATGGTGGGTGTTGTCCTTTAACATTAGTTCAAGAAAACTTCAAAGATCGGTTTTATGCCGCAAAAAGGCTTTTATTCTGTTTTAACATGTATTACAAACCCAACTGATGTCTTCATTTTACTGATTGAATCTCCTTAGACCTTAGAACGTTCAACTTTGTTAAAAAAAATAGATATTCACGCAGGACTTTCCAAAAATTGAACATAAATATCCGCATCAGCGCTGAATCTGCAGCCGTCACTCACCAGTGTTGCCAGATTGGGCGGTTCACCGCGATTTTCCTTCTGACTTTTGCGGGTAAAGAGTGCTTTGGGTGGGTGGGACTCTATCTGGCAACACCGGTCACACCGGTGTTTACACGCGTGTCTTTACATTCGGGGCAGCGTCGGCAGCGCCGGGACCCTCCATCAATGTAGAGGCGTCTGCGGGTCCATCAGTAGTTGGGGCGTCTTCTATAGCAACTTCATCCGGCGAAGCCATGCTGTCCGTGACGCTGACTTGCTAGGGGCTCTGCTAGCGCTAGCATCTCGCGAGACAACGTTCCCTCTCAACGAGAGATATCGCGGGAGTTTAATATCGCAAGATCTCGTACAACGAGATCTCGTTACATGCCTACCTACAACATTTAAAACCCTGCACAAAAAGGCCAGTTTACGTTAAATTTACTATAGATGCATCCTTTTGTAGCATAGGCTGCAGAATTTAGTGTTTTGCCAATATGAGTTTGCTACAGCGCACACAATACAGTATAAGTGATGGCTAGGGCTGGGCGATATGGAAAAAATCATATATCACGATATGGACTTTTTTATATCACGATAACGATATATATCACGATATATACAACACGATGTGTGTGTGTGTGTGTACAGGAAAAATTTGGACCAAAGTTTTTTTATTTTATTATTTTACTACAGATAGTTACAATTATAAGAATGTGAACAAAAAGAACAAGGAAATTTGGACCAAAGTAGAAACTAGATCTACCTTAATTCAAGGAGTACGATTATGGAATGACTTAATGCCAAATGACAAATGTTAAGGAAGCCAAATCATTCCTTGTATTTAAGAAACTGGTAAAAAATGAATTGCTAAAAAAATATAAATGAATCTAATTTAATGTGTGATATATGTGAATTGAAAATTGACTGAGTTATTTACTTATTTTGTTATTATAGAAAATATTGTTTGAACTGTTATTAGATGAATAAGGAGCAGATTTAATAAGATTTATTCTTCATCTGCTACCTTTCATTTTATTTTTTTTTTTTCTATTATGAATACGTTAATTGTTGTATTTCATATTATAAAATGAATAAACTAACAAACAAACAAACAACTCCTTTTCTACTTTGGTCCAAATTTTTCCTGCAGGTGGCGGTAAAACAACAGCTGCTAATGAAACTCACGAAGAAGAAATCCGCTCTGAAGTTTGAGTAAACAAAGCAAGAAACAGAAAAGAGAAAACGTTGCGTTTGATTGCGGTTCTGTTGTGTCTCTGGTCTGTTTTGTATTGGTTAACTGGACCCGAGTTCGGACTCGGTTGGACTCTGGGTTCGTGTCCTCTGGACCCATTTTGTCTCCGAGTTTCAGCGGAGCGAAATAATGGAAGCTAACAAGGTGAGCTTCCCCCTCTTTTTGGTAAAAGTTATTCTTCTTGGGCTGCCTGTGCAGCTGTTTTCTCCTTGTTGAGACACCGGCTTCATGCGCCTGCGGCTCTGTTGCTCTCGAGTTTAACAACGTAAAGCATGTGTCGCAAACCCGCGCGTGCGTCAAACATAAAGCAGCGCCGTCATCTCGCAAAACCCCATATGAAGCTTCTTTGCGACAGTTATTTTTTTATTCTTATTTATCACGATAGAGACGATAGAAGGAAAGTAGCACGATAGACACGTTTCTATCGTCCCCACGATATATATCGTCATATCGCACAGCCCTAGTGATGGCCATTCTTTTTTCTGTTTCCCCTCTTTGTAAAAATCTGCCATAAAACAAAACCGATTAACCATTTTTTTAAGGGAACCAAACTGCTCATCCAGCAGTTCCCATAACATTAATTCCTACAACACATTTAGATGAGCTCCTTGCTATCATGCAACTGTCAAATAAATAAATAAATAAATACATAAATTTGATAACGTAATCGATAGCTGCGATTCTCTAATTATTAAAAGACAAGCATTTCCATCTTCGACTGTCGGTGTCGAGCCACAAAAAGCTCCAAACAACACTCTAGCCAACAGAGGATCGCTACATGCTGGGATGATGCTTCCAGACAATGTGCGTGTAGCTGGCATCACATTTGAGAGTTTTCCTACAGCTTCTGTCTGGATGAACTGATTGTTTTTATGCAGTAAAAATGGATTTTACAGCTAAAAATGAACAAGTTATAATACTGTAATAATAAAATAAATATGCATTTCATATTTATTTCAAAGTAGAGCTAGAAAAACCTGGAAGATCTGGAAGAATAAAAGGGGAGGTGGAGTCACTATTTACATCAGAGACTCTTTGGCTGCCAGGATTGCGTCTAAAAAACAATCGCAAACCAGTTTGAGGCTTTAGCGGTGAACATCAGTTTGAAGGGAGGTCAGATCTCAACTGTTGTAGGTTGTTATCGTCCCCCCTCCGCAATACCTGAAGCTCTGTCCTCCCAGACTGAATTCATAGGAAATTTAAAACACAATGACATTGTTATGGTAGGAGATTTCAACATTGATTGGAATAAGTCGACCCCCATCTGTGATAAATTCAAGGAATGTTGCCTATCTCTCAATCTAACACAACTTATCGATTCTCCCACCAGACCAAACAAAAAATGTCCCGAAAAATCTTCCACCTTAGATCTGTTTTTCACAAATGCACCTCATAAATTTCCTGGTACAGGTGTATTTGCTAACATTTTGAGTGATCATTCTGTAATAGCAGCTCTTAGATCTACTAAACTTCCACCTGCTAAGCCCAGAATAATTCAAAAAAGGGATTTGAAACGTTTCTGTGAACAGTCATTCCTTTGGGATCTATCCCACTTTGATTGGCAACGTATTCTACTAATCCAACGACGTGAACACCGCTTGGAACTATTTTCATAATAGTTTCATTTTCTTTGTAAACAAACACTCTACTTTCCGGCAGTTCAGGATAAAGGGCCGTGACAGCCCCTGGTTTACTCCTGAACTAGCCGACTTCCTGCACAGGAGAGATCATCTTTGGGCCGCAGCTAGAAAATCAGACTCAGACTCTGATTGGTTGAAATTTGCTGAGGAATAAATGCACAACTGCCATGAAAGCTGCAAAACGTAATTACTTCTTATCTCAGATTTTTGGATTTGATTCCGAAACGTTTTACACTGGATGGGAGCAGGGATGTCTTGTCTGTAAATTAGACTAACAAAGTTTCTCTGAGTAGCCTCTGTTGTTGTTTGGGAGGTGTTTTTGTCAATTTACATACAGTTTGTGTCTTCTACCAGAGACCTCAAGGGAACCTCCTACTGTTAAGGTGTGATCTTTCAATTTACATGTATGTGTTACAAACCCCCAGGTGTGATGTGTTGTTTTGTCAATTTAAATAGAATGGGCATGTTAGGTATTTTGTGGTGTTATTTCAGTTTCCAATTTCATATGTTGGTGCGTGGCTTGTATAAAACTTCTCGTTCTCACAGCTTTCATTCATTCAGAATTGAAAAAGACTTCTGGACAGAAGTCGAAACGTTTTCTGCAACAAATAAAGTCCAGTTGATCCTGTATTGAACGCCTTTTTTGATTTTATCATGTCCTGGACGACTGAGAATCTTCACCAGCATATTCTTATCTCAGACCTCCAAAAATCCCGCTCAATTTGTATGTTCAAGCTAAAAGAGCACTTTAACCCATTAAAAACCATTATGACTCATTTACTAGATTACCGGTATCTTACTTTAAACTTCTGAATGAGTCTTGTTCACTTGGGGTCATAAATAACCTATAACCTCTAGTCATATATTTATCTCATACAAACCTGTTAAGAGTTTGACTCTCGTACAAGAGTTTAATTTCCTGAAAAGTTGGCGTTTTGAATGTGTAAAAAAAAAACTGAATTTTAGCAAAAATTTATTGTGAGCATTACAAAGCTTTGTGTTAAGATTTAAATAGAAATCGCAAACTTGTCATTTTATAAAAACACCATAGAGATGTAGGGAGCATTAAAAAGTAATCCAATTAAAGCTTCTACAATAATAATGTCTTACCTGCTTGTCTGACAGGCAAATCCAGCTGATCAGACATGGTGACACGTAGCAGAGTGGACATGAAGTTTACATGGGAGTGATACTGAAAACAAGAATTACAAACAAATTAATGTTGACTGGTCATTAACATTCAAAAAATACATTTTAAATAGTCTTCTGCAGCATTTGATTCATGCTTTTTCTCCAAATCCATACTAGTAAGGATGTACAAACAAGGCAAGTTGAATATGTTGGAAATCAGGATGCTTTGAGTCAAGCAGAAGTTGTGCTGAACCAAAATCAATACAACACAAATATTACTTAGTTAAAACAAAATACATATAAAAGTTGCACGTGACATCAAAAAACAGTACAGGTATTTTGGCATCAAGACAAAAAGCTAATTTTCTGATTAAAATATTAATTGTTAAAAAGTGATATGTTGCATCCTTGTGGTAATTTTCTGCATAACGTCAAGAAAAAACTGAATACAACCTACAGATTAACCCCGTTCTCCTTCAAATTGTGCAGTTTACTTGATTTAAAAGTGAAATAAGTCCAGCTAGTTGCAGGATGAAGATGATCTCAGCTCTGCCATTCAAGGCAACATCACCATCAATGCATGTGGGTGTTTTAAAAAAATATATGCTCCAAGTACAATACAACTAAAAATAAAACACTGGTGTTTGTCTACTTGACTGAAACATCAAACTGAGCATTTGATATAATGTAAATTGTTGCTTTGTTAGAAATCATAAACAAAATAAGTACATTTGTTTCAAATATCATCATGTCAAGTTGATCATTTTTCAACTGATTTGGTTCTTAATATTGTTAAAGTCTGGGACCATCTTATTTTTGTTTATGTGCGTTAACTATTTAAATCATTTAACCATTTACCCAAACAACCATAAAATGGTACCGGTAGTTTGTTGAGGCTTCATTTTGGATGGATGGCATGATTGGACCTTAGAAAAGGACGTGGACCTGAAAGCATACAGCCAATGTGCTCCAAAGATGCTTAACAAAATCAACACTTTTGAGTAGGGATGGGAATCGAGAACTGGTACTTTTAAAGAACCGGTTCTTTAGAGTTCAATAGACCTTTTACCAGTTGACGTCATCGCGCATGCGCACTCGCATTTTTCCAGAATTTTCCGGAAGCTAGGGAGAAATATGACTTTTATTGTGTTTATAATTGTTCCAGGCAACGTAAACGAGTAAAAGAAAAAGGTGAGACTTGTTCGTTTTACAACGTCCCTCTAGGAAAGTCGAGTATAGTGACTAAAAGAAGGAAGATGTGGCTTCAAGCGCTTCGCCGGCAGGACTTCACCCCAACACAAAGCACCAACGTGTGTAATCAGCATTTTTTATCTGGCATGGCCATTAATGGTCCAAGCTCCGTGGATTACGTTCCTACATTACATCTTGGATATGGGAAACAGACAAAACAGAGAACAACCTCCCGCAGCAGAATGCTACTGGACAGTTGCTAAGCTAGCAGCTAGCTAGTTCTACGAGACCTCGCTGTACCTCAGTCCACTGCCTGTGTTGAAGTTTTAACCTGCGACATGCAAGGAGATTCTTCCTTCAACCCCCCTGAAGAAAGAACAGGTGAGTAAAATAGCATCAAACACTGTGCAGCTGTATAAAAATGAACAGACCACTGCACTGTTAGCTGTTATCATTTGAACTCTTTCTGCGTTGAAAAAATATACAGTAGTAGTTTCCACAAGACAAACATGTTTTACATTATTTGAAGTCTGACTTTAAAAACATTTCAGCCATTTCTGTTTCTGTAAGTTATTTGCACAGTTTTGCTGGGAGCATCGGTGACATGCAGTCACAGAAAAAAAAAAGTTGTCCCCATTTTCCATCAGCGCACACAATCACCTCTCGTATCCGCGGCACAATGTTCAGGCATTTTGACCAGTTGTTGTCCACTATTTTAAGAAACCAAGCTTCTAAATTACAACTCTCTATCATTACGAAGCTGCTCGACTCCTTCCTACCCCCCTGCATCCGGTTTCGGCTTTTTGCCGTCCAATCAGAACGCTCGTTTCAGGCGAGCTTTGCGTGATGACGTCAACTGGTAAAAGGTCTATTCTCTGGAATTGTAGGCTGCTTGTCTTAACGATTCTGTTTATCGGTTCTCTGACTCGTTCTACTGACTCGTCGTGGTGACGCATTTACGTGATGCCATCACAGACATGCGCCGTATTTGGTGTTCAACATGGCTTCAAGGAAAAAGCGAAGACGAAACCAGGTCTACTTGCAACACATGCAAAGCGTCGATTACAATAAAGGGCGGAAATACTTCTAACATGTAGAGAGAAGCATTTGACCACTCGGCATGAGGTGAGTTTGCACAAATGTACCGTCTTTAAAGGACAACACCCACCATGACAGTAACAATTCACCATATTGAACTATTACTGTAGTAGAATATTTCGTCTATTTTCATTTTTGCATTTGGGCCAGGCGAGGGTTAAAAAAAAAAAAAAAAACAACGAGTCCCGAATGAATCCGGAAACGCGGCCGAAAAGTGTCGAAGTGTGGAGTGACTTTTGTCACGTCTCCACCCAGAAGGAAGGGATGAGTTTCCATGGAGGTTTATGAGAGTGAGAGTAAAACTGCATATTTCCTGGTGCATTTTTGTGTACAGCTGGACCAGTGCTCTGTTTTTATTTTTTATTTATTTTATAGACCTTTTTAATAAGATATAACACCGCTGCGACTGTTGCTGGCTGCTCTCCTCTCCTCTGCCCAGAGAGGAGCGAGCCGCGCGGCTTCTCCCGTCTTCTCCCTGGCTCCCCGTTCCGCTGCGTCAGCTTTGAAGTTCGTGCCGGGGCTCGGTTCTGTCCCAGCCTTGTTGCTGGAGCACGGGGAAGCACGGGAGAGCAC
Source organism: Garcialebias charrua (assembly GCA_038048925.1). NCBI lineage: Eukaryota > Metazoa > Chordata > Actinopteri > Cyprinodontiformes > Rivulidae > Garcialebias > Garcialebias charrua. The sequence continues at coordinate 6,763 of JBBPBX010040056.1, read as the reverse complement.
GGGGAAGGGAGCACGGGAGAGCACGGGGAAGGCCGCGCGCTCAGAGCTCCGCGCCGCGGCTGCCTTTCTACTCCCGACCTGTCTGGTCAGGGGAGAGAATAAAAAGCCGATGCGGAAATGAATGAATTTGTCGCGATCAAGCGAATTAAACTAGTATGTCTACGTGGATGCTGCTCAGAATATGACAGACATCAGTGAGCAACCGCTTCTTTTTTTTTTCCTCTCTTAGAGCAGCGGTCATGGAAGTTGATGAAGGCTTATTAAAACTCCGCCTGTAACTCCAAGGCGGAATCTTTAGTGATGTGAATGCCCATATTTGGAGAGGGGCAGATCTTCCCGGAGCTTCTGCTAAAATCTGCTATAAATCATGAAATAACACATTTTGCATTATTTCTCTACAATATAAATAAACGCTCCTGTATTATTTTTAAATAAACTAATAAATATTAATGGCGATGCAATTTGAAAACATGGTGGGTCATGGACTTTAACACGTTGCTTCGTGACGCTGCTTCGTGACGCTGCTTCGTGGTTGTAGAAGCGGAGCTAACAAACTAGCGTCCTCCTCTGTTTTAAATGTTGCAGCACGTAACGTTAAACTCCTCCAGTTCCTGTCACTTGATACTTTTTTGCTTTACTGCTTCGACTGTGTTGTATAAATAATCTCCATCTCATTTAGCTGACGAGGATTGCCGGAGTCTGGCTGGCTCAGAGGCTGTTGCTAGCACACTTTTAGCTTTCAGGATGACGATATTAACACACAACAGACCTAAAAATGCCACCGTAGAAATGGGAGCAAAAACAAAAGTGTTGTTTTATATTTTTGTTCAGTGTGTTTCATTGTAGCCTCTTTCTGTTGTGAGAGCTTTTCTTGCTGCTCAGTGTTTTTAATGGTGAATTTCTTCTGAAGCTGGCAGAGCTGGGAGACAAAGAGGGAGGCAGAAGAGGATGAAGATAACTATGTAAGTTTTGTTTTTTGTAATGAAAGATGATAGATTGCATGGATTATTACACGATTTATTTTAAAATTGAAACTTGTGAATTACAAGCTGTGGTTATGTCAATAATTTCAGATGCCTCCTGTAAAGCAGCAAAAAGAGACAGCCCTAGAAGAACTAGAAGAACTTTTTGAGGAAGAGACAGAAGTCCAGCTGTATACAGTAGAAGCCTTTCACCCATTCCAACCTAGCCTGGCCCTCGCCTTCCTGCACAGCTCCGCTCAATTCTCATTTCCCTTCACTGCTCCGTCTGGGACTTCTCTCATAGACAACGATTTCTCCGGCTGATTTTTGACCGGACCAATCAGAGAACAGAAGGGGCGGAGTTTTTGGCCCCTAACCCACGCCCCCACCTGTCCCAGCGCGCAGCCAGCGAGCAGCCGCATGTTCTCATTCAAAGCGATGCAGGACTGTTTTATATGTGACACAAATGTATTAATTTCCCCTTCTTAATCCCTTATCTGGAGTTTTCTTTTGTTTTTTTGGCCAAAAGTCAAGTAATCGCTCCCTCCTCCTCCTCCTCCTCTCCCTCCGCTATGAGGAAATGCCTCAGGTTGTCACGAGAGAATTAAAATCGGGTTTTACGTTGCTGCCCGAGTCCCATCAGATTTTCTGGTCTTCTGGTGAGCTGGACCAACGCTCCATGGTTTTATTTTTTTTTTAGAACGTTTTATTAACATATAAACACAGAATATGCAGCGGCAGCGAGAGAAAATGCAGCAGGAGGCGGAGCTGAAGTCAAGTTCAACAGACCACGGGGGAGCAGCCATATATGGCTCTGAGGGGGAGGGAGCAGAATGCTTTTCCCTGTTCAAATTTTTCTAACATCCAATGGTTTTGTTCCTCAGCAGAGGCCACGCCTCCAGCAAGAATCGGTTCTCTATGGAGAAAGTCCAGACCCTAGTACGAAGTGAAGGACAAGGGTCTGGTTTTAACCAGGCTAATTCCAACCAAGGACAGCCCCTTAATAATGTTAATTAGGAATTATTTTTTCATAAAAGTTATATTTTTGTTCTGGTGAAAGAGCATTAAATACTTCATGCACACAAATGGTGTACCTGTACTATATATTTTTTGCCTAACCCAATGAGAATTGTTATCAGAATTGATAAGGAATTGAATCGATAAATGATATCGATAAAGGAATTGGTATTGATAATTTCTTAACAATTCCCATCCCTACTTTTGAGCAATTCAGCCAAACCAGAATTACCTGGAAATTTTTAAACCACTAAGATAAAAAGTTGGTAGAAAACAAGGAGTGGTCAGAAAACCCAGAAATGAAGGCACTTTTTTTTTTTTTAAACAACGAATAAACTGAAGTATTACCTGTGGAAATGTCAAAGACAAACTGTTCAATGGACAAAAATCATTCTGTCAAACAAAATCCCATTACAAAGAATTAAAAGGGCGTTGATATTTAATGATTCAATTAGCCACAGACGAAAAATACGACCTTAAGTTATGATTAAATCAATATTTTGCTTTGACTCTGTAACTTGATTTTATGACACAGCTTTATAGTGCAAACATTAAAGGTTAAAATTAGATAGACAGCAACCAGATAACTGTTAACTTATCATGGGCTAGCGCATTTTCTACTACAAGTGCAGAGAGGCTGCTGCACGGTTGTTAAATGAGTAAAAACTGCGACAAACTGTGCAAGTTTGACAAATATTAGACTGAACGATGTTTTGAAACACTGTGCTAAGCTAGGGGCACATCAGTGACACGTGAGCAGCAGCAGCTAGCTTAGCTTGCTGACATTAGCCGCATAGCAACGCATCTCACTGCCGAGCACCACCAACAGGACTCCCCGCTCATTTACACGAATTTACTTCATTTAGGATGAACCACCGCAGGAAGTGTTGTGTTGCCGGAGCTCTGATGTTCGTTTTAGTGGCAAAGCAACGATCGAATGTCTGAAGCCAACCGGAACGGTTAGCTTGTTAGCTTGTTAGCAACACACAGCTGGATGAAGCTAGGAACCAGAGCGTCATCGCCATTTAAACAGCGCCTCTTGGTTCCGCTCGCTGGCGACTTTAAAGCGGAAATGGGTCACAGGGCGACAGTACACACAGTATGACATGTTCAGCGCTGGATCTGTGATGTTAAAGCCAGCACCATCTTTATGTTGTGGACGGCCGAGGCCCGAGCCCGCGCCACCTCTGACATCACCACGTCTCAACTTTTACCTCGTTCAACTGTCGCTCCGCGGCCTCCCGCAGGTTGGGCTCCATGGTTCCCCGAAGGGCCTCGACCAAAGCATCGGGATCCATGACGAAAACTGTTGACGGCTCGGGTCTTGATATTTCAGAGGTCTAACCAGTCGCTGCGCACATGGACGCACGGCTCTCCGGTTACCCGGCGCGAAAGGAAGCAGTGGATGAAGTACCCGGATTGATCAGCGCCAAATTTGTTCCTTACGAACTTCCGGTTTCATCTACGTTTATATGGGAGTTGTAGTTTTCAGAAACTTCGGCATACAGTAGTTCAGTATTTTGATGCTTTGTTATTTTTGTGCAATTATCGTTTCCGTTTTCAACTCTTGATCGATTTTAAATAATTTTGTATTTAATTTTGATATTTTTGTCTCAAACTATGCTTTCTTTTTCATTCAACCTTTATTTATACAGGTTAGTCTCATTGAGCCTCGAGGACTCATCTACAAGAAAGACCTGTTTTTAACGATGACAACAGTAGAAAATCATAAAAGAAGGCACATAAATAAAAAAAAGGAAGAAAATTGTTAAAAAATTAAACAAAGAAAAAAAACTGCTACATTATAAAGCGACATAGAAAACTATAAACAGGAACATGTCTGCACTGGTTTTGTCATGAACTCAACAGCTGTTTGAAGCTACCTAGAGAGGTCAAGGTCGAGAGCTTCAGATCTTTTTGCAAGATATTCCAGGAAACAAGAGCAGAGTAGGAGAAGGCAACTGAGGGAACACTGCAGGTAATAATGTCCTGAGAGCGCACGCTGTAGCTGCACTCACACAGAGACATGTAGGAGGAGATGTATGAAGGCAGCAGACCTTGGACCAGAAAATGTACCAGTGAGAGAGTCTGTGTGAAGTTAATGGTGACCAGTTAACCAGTGAATACTGGGTGCAAAGGTGGGTAATTTGGATTATTTTCTTCCATCCTCTGGCGCACCACAGGGATCTATTCAGGGGCCTTTTCTCTTCCCACTTTACATGCTGCCGTTAGGAACTTTCATTGCAGACCATAATTTGTCTTTTAATTTCTATGCAGATGATGTGCAAATCTATCTGCCGGTCACTCCCAATTCTTCGCTCAGTCTAGCTCTATTGTCAACTGCTTCAATGGCATTAAGCATTAGCTGTCTCAAAAATTTATCCACTTAAATAATGACAAAACCAAATGGATTTTATTTGGTGCTTCCAGTCTAGGTCTTCCACTCCCCCACTCCAGCCAGGTGGTTAAAATAAAAAAATAAAAAATCTGGGAGAGGAGCTTGACTGTAACTTCAGTCAGAGTCAGAGATTCTTTGTCATTCGCACCACATGTGGTACATGAGATGAAATGAGATTATACAAGGTCCCATTACATCCACCCCGACCTCCTCACTAAAGCTAGATTCATACTTGACGCGTCGCGCAGCGCGCGAGGGTGTGCCCTCCAAAAGTGACGCAATTTCACAGTCCCCGCCCCTGCGCGTTGGCCCCGCGCAGGGGATTAGCGCGTGCCGTGCACCTCTGAATTTTTGAAACTCCGCAAGCCTAGAGCGCGCGCCGCGCTCAGTGACGTACGGACTGGGCTCAAAACAAGATGGACGCTTTCGAAGCTGCTCTGGCTGAACTCATCCGCATGTATCGCCATTTGTATGATCCCTCTATGAGAGAACACAAAGATGTGCAACTGGCACAGAGTTCATGGAAGGAGATTGCAGAAGCGATGCAGAAGGAGGAAGAAAAACATGCGGGATCGCTTCGTGAAGGCCAAAAAGAGGGTGATCAGAAGTGGCGATCCTGGCACCAACAAACCGGTGCCAATCCTCGTTGTGGAGCTGAGTTGGCTGTCGAGTTTTATAAAACACCGAGAAAAGGACACAAATATGGAAAAAGAGGTAAAAATGAAAGGAAAAAAAGTTAGTCCTGCTTTTATTACAGCTAGCTTAGCATGGAATACAGCAGGCCATGCTGTGCAGCCTGCCGTGTTGTTTCCCCTTTGTAGTCATATAAACAATAAACTGTGAGAATGAATGACCAAAACATGGCTTAATGAAAATATAAATCAAGCTGCTGACCAGTAAATGTGAAATAGTGGAAATAACCATTTTAGATCTGCACAGCTCAACTGTTATCAAATTTAGCCTATATGTGTGTTGATGCTTCACCTTCTGTTTATTAAGCTAACAGTTACACAAACATTTGTTTTTATTTAACACATATGTGCATTGTATCCGTTACCGTTTCATTTTGTACTGATGGATGTCAATGTCTGTTTTTTAGCCTGAAGAAACACCACAGAGCCAAGCACAGGACGATACATGGTGCCTCGACCAGACCTTCACCCCTATCGACCAGACCCTCACCCCCATGGACCAGACCGTCACCACCATCGACCATGAGTACATCACACCCATCGTCTCTCACAACCTCACGCCTACTGGCCATGAAACTGGCAGTACTTCAAACGCAGGGGTTTTCCTCTGCGCAGGTCCTCCACGCCAATTCCTCCCTGTCCAACGGTGCCCATACCCGTACCACCTCGACACTTGCCAGGGTCAAGCAGCAGTAGCAGAAGCGACAGCCCTAGCATCAGCTCACTCCGTTGGTGTTGGTGAAAACTTTTTATACTTTTATACTACTATGAAAAAGTACTATGCAAAAACTCAGGACAGTATTACACTTTATTTCATTTTATGTTTATTAAATGTTGGTGAAAACTTTTTATACTTTTATACTACTATGAAAAAGTACTATGCAAAAACTCAGGACAGTATTACACTTTATTTCATTTTATGTTTATTAAATGTTGGTGAAAACTTTTTATACTTTTATACTACTATGAAAAAGTACTATGCAAAAACTCAGGACAGTATTACACTTTATTTCATTTTATGTTTATGGATATTAAATGTTGGTGTTGGTGAAAACTTTTTATACTTATACTACTATGAAAAAGTACTATGCAAAAACTCAGGACAGTATTACACTTTATTTCATTTTATGTTTATGGTTATTAAATGTTGGTGTTGGTGAAAACTTTTATACTACTATGAAAAAGTACTATGCAAAAACTCAGGACAGTATTACACTTTATTTCATTTTATGTTTATGGTTATTAAATGTTGGTGTTGGTGAAAACATTTTATACTACTATGAAAAAGTACTATGCAAAAACTCAGGACAGTATTACAGTTTATTTCAATTTATGTTTATGGTTATTAAATGTTGGTGTTGGTGAAAACTTTTTATACTTTTATAGTACTGTGTTTTAGTGTTTAAATATTTATTGTTGCACCGAGGGACAGAGAGAAATGCTATTTCAATCCTGTGTATGTCCTGTACATATTACTGTTTTGAGAATAAAGCTGACTTTGACTTGACTTTGATTCAAATGATACATTTGTAATGCATAATTACACATTTATCAATTATTTTTAGACAGCATGCAAATTTTGCACACATTAAAATCAAAACACTATCTCTACAGGTTTCTCCACATTCCACTTCACATTCCTGGTGAAATAAAGGCTACTACACATTGAGATTTTTCGTGTCAAGTAGCAATGC
>JBBPBX010040055.1:4639-29567 GCA_038048925.1 Garcialebias charrua | reverse complement strand
TATTTAATGGCATGAGACTGAACAAGCAGACATACTAGGCCATAAACATGCACAGAACTGTACAGTAAATGAATACAGTACTGTACAATAAATAAAAAATATAATGTCTTACTTTGAGCTGGTCAAAGCCTGCCTTCGTCTTTTAGCATCAGCTCGCACCCGTCCGAGCTCCCCCAGCTTCCTTACGCTCCACACGCACACACGTGGTCAAAACTGTTTAAAAGAATGACTGTTAGCTTCTTAACTTCATACATTTGGAGCCAGAAAAAAAAAACTTACTGAAAGCCGTTTCTCCGCGATAATCCTCCATCCAAAACAAGCTCGGCGTTAGCTACGGTTAGGCCCCGCCATTAGCAGCAATGGTTAGCATGTCAGTTCATTCAAAAAGGCTGTCGGCTTTGTATCTCCGCGTTAGCTCGGTGTCCCCCGACTGCCAGGCGGACATTTGCGGCGAGCTCCCGGCCGCAGATGGCCCCTCCGCGGCATGTCGGCTCGGTGTCTTCGCCTGTGTTAGCTGCTCTGTTAGCTGCTGTCGTTAGCATGTCGGGCGGCGTTGTGGGAGCGATCGCGGGGCGATCCGCGGCTGCTCCTCCGGGCCTGAGACGTCCACAGAGTTGACCGAGTGTTTCCAGCAAATTTATCCGTATGAGGCAACCCTGATCGGACACACAGTCCTCTAGAGCCAGCTGACAGGAGCATCTATGGCGGAGCTCCATTGACCGCAATTGTAAAATGGCGACCGGAAACGACCGGAAGTTGCGTAAATACGATAAAATTGTAATAAAAACGTAATATTAATAATTATACTTTATTTATAAAGCCATTTAAAACAACCACAGCTGCAACAAAGTGCTATACACATGAAATTAATAACATTTAAACACACAAAAAAAATAATAATATATTTTTTTATTTTTTTTATCATATTTTTATTAAATATGATAAAATCGTAAGTCTGAGTTGCCGTAGGTCGCGGGTGACGTAGGTCGAGGGTTTGCTGTATGTGACTTATCTGTGCTGCTGATTATCCATGCTGCTGATCTCATGTTGCTCATGCTGCTCTATTCATTCATACCCATCTGCTCACAACAGACTCATGTTTGTGCTGCTGTTGTTACGCTGTATTGTTTTACATCATTGTTGTTGATCGTATATCTTAGATCCTTGTAGGGTGTACTGTTTCTTCATATATTTTATATTGTTGCTATTTGTATTGTATTGGTCTTGTTGCTCTCTAGTTGTTGAATTGTGTTTACAAATGTAGGTAAATGTAGATGTTTAACAACCCATTAAAATGCACCAAAATGCAGGAAATTGCATCTACTTTATTCAAAAATGTTCTGGGGGACTCCCCGCACCCTCCCACCTGACAGCCCGCCCACTATACATAGTTCCCACACACGTGACTAGTATTGCGCAATACCGGGTTTTTCGCCACCGTAAAGGCAGAGATGGCGGACAAACAGACTCGAGCTACAACAGCTAAATACATTACTAGCTTGACCAAGGCACAAGAGCAAAATGGCAGTGGTCGGAGTTGAATGAGTTTGAGAAAGAAATCATGGCAGACGAAGCGGACAACTTGTCACCAAGAAGTTACTCTGATTGTGTGGTGTGTTGGTGAGGTATGTGGCCTCATCTCTCTCTCACCCAGTAGGAGGAGCCAGCGAGGTGCTCCCCAGGTTTAGCGAGGTGAAGAAGAAGAAGTGTTTGTGTGTAAATCCATTCATTCTGTTTCTGGTTTTGACGCTCGAAGGATTAAAGGCAACTGCTTGCAGATCAGTTTGTTTCTCCTTCTTCACACGCTACAGTGGTGACCCCGACGTGATATGAACACGCAACCTTCTATTTCAGGGCTCTGGTCCGAGATGGCGCGCTCCTTGGGGGTGCAGGTGCATCGCACTACCGCCTACCACCCTCAGGCTAACGGGTTGGTTGAACGTTTCCATCGGTCTCTTAAGGCGGCGTTACGTGCTGCGCTAACAGACGTTGGCTGGGTGGAGCGTTTGCCGTGGGTGCTGCTTGGGTTGCGATCAGCTCCTAAGGAGGACCTCAACGCTTCATCAGCCGAGTTGGTTTTTGGTCAGCCTTTACGAATCCCAGGGGAGTTTTTGTTAGACGCTGCCGCTCCGCGGTTCCCCGAAGCGGTGGACCCCCATTCGCAGAGTAGTCTTTTGGTTCCGGGTCCTGTGCACCATTGTTTCCCGCAGGCGTTTGTGCCCACAGCACTCCGGTCTGCCCGTTTTGTTTTTGTGCGACGTGACGCCCACCGTTCGCCCCTTCAGCCTCCGTATGACGGGCCGTTTCGGGTGCTCGAAAGAGGCGCGAAAAGTTTTGTTTTAGACATGGGTGGGCGTAGAGAGCTGGTTACAGTGGACCGCCTGAAGCCAGCCTATGTGTTGGTTGATGAAGAGGTGTTGCCGGCTCAGGTTCCTAGACGCGGCCGCCCTCCTGCTCGACCCCATCTTCCGTTTTCTCCCCCCAACTGTGTTCCTCCCCCTGTGGCACAAAATGTTGTTCCTGCACGGGTGCCAGCTGTTTCTCCGCCCCCGAGTCGACGCAGTCGGTTCGGCAGGTTGATTAGGCCCCCTGTGAGAGACTGATATGTTTTGTATTTGCCCTTCTGGGTGTTCGGGGGGGGGGGCTGTGTGGTGTGTTGGTGAGGTATGTGGCCTCATCTCTCTCTCACCCAGTAGGAGGAGCCAGCGAGGTGCTCCCCAGGTTTAGCGAGGTGAAGAAGAAGAAGTGTTTGTGTGTAAATCCATTCATTCTGTTTCTGGTTTTGACGCTCGAAGGATTAAAGGCAACTGCTTGCAGATCAGTTTGTTTCTCCTTCTTCACACGCTACAATATCATTAATTATTTAATTACTACGAGGAGTGCACACCGAGGAGCTTCACAGCTTTAAATCCAAAAAAGATGTGTAAACTGTCTCAATCATATCTAACCAGCTAAATAAAGGTTTAACTAAAATAACACACAGCCAACAAACAGTCCAGGCTCAACACGGACCAGAACCAGCACTTTGAGTGTTACCGTGTTGGAGCTAAGCTAACCACAGCTAACCACAGCCGTAGATGGTGCTAAATCATGGGAAAAAAAACAGCTCCAACACACAGACAGTTGTAATCTAAAATTCTTCTGACATTGTTTCACAAAATGATTTATGTAGAATATTTTGTTTACCGGCCAAAAGCACGACGTCTTCAGAGCAGATCCGAGCCAGACTCAGAGATAGGAGGGGCTGCTGTGAGCTTCTCCGATGAGATAAATCCTTCACGTTTACTTATTTTTGGGAATAAGTGAAACCTGCGCGTTGCCCAAACGTCTACCCGACTGGAACACTCACTGACCCAACACGAAGTAACCATTGCAATTAATTAAAAATAAACAAAAAAACAACGTGAAAAATACACATCCAGTAGACTGCGATGACTGCTGCTCTCGTAGCTTTGTTCCGCCTCCACGCATGAGGGTCAACCTGGAAATTCCACAGATGTTACGTCACATGGGAACTATGTATTTGTGTGCCAGCTTTGTTCGGTTTACAAGTTAAGCCCTGTGTGACGTTAATAATACAGGTTCCATCCATCCATCCATTTTGTTCCGCTTATCCGGGGTCGGGTTGCGGGGGTAGCAGCCTAAGTAAGGAAGCCCAGACTTCCCTCTCCCCAGCCACTTGGGCCAGCTCCTCCAGGGGAATCCCAAGGCGTTCCCAGGCCAGCCGAGAAACATAGTCCCTCCAGCATGTCCTGGGTCTTCCTCTGGTCCTCCTCCCTGTGGGACATGCCCGGAACACCTCACCAGGGAGGCGTCCAGGAGGCATCCTAACCAGATGCCCGAGCCAACTCAACTGGCTCCTCTTGATGGGGAGAAGCAGTGGCTCTACTCCGAGTCCCTCCCGGATGACTGAGCTTCTCACCCTATCTCTAAGGGAAAGTTCAGACACCCTGCGGAGAAAACTCATTTCAGCCGCTTGTATCCGAGATCTCGTTCTTTCGGTCACAACCCAAAGCTCATGACCATAGATGAGGGTGGGAACGTAGATCGATTGGTAAATTGAGAGCTTTGTCTTTTGACTCAGCTCTCTCTTCACCACGACAGACCGGTACAGCGCCCACTTCACTGCGGACGCTGCACCTATCCGCCTATCGATCTCACGCTCCAGTTTTCCCTCATTCGTGAACAAAACCCCGAGATACTTAAACTCCTCCACTTGGGGCAGGACCTCCTCCCAGACCCGGAGAGGGCACGCTACCCTTTTCCGGCTCAAGACCATGGCCTCGGATTTGGATAATACAGGTTGCTGTTGGGGGAGGATGCCGGTCAGACCTGGCAGGCCCAAACGTATTGTGAGGGTCTGCTGGGAACGTCTGGCAGAGTCTCCCGTAAGACGGAGCTTTAACTCCCACCTCCGGGAGAGCTTTGAACACGTTCCGAGGGAGGCGGGGGACATTGAGCCCGAGTGGGCCATGTTTCGCGCCTCTATTGTCGAGGCAGCTTATCGGAGTTGTGGCCGCAAGGTTGTTGGTGCCTGTCGTGGTGGCAACCCTCGAACCCGGTGGTGGACACCGGCGGTGAGGGATGCTGTCAAGCTGAAGAAGGAGTCCTATTGGGCCTTTTTGGCCTGTGGGACCCCGGAAGCAGCAGATAGGTACCGGCAGTCCAAGCGGCATGCGGCTCGGGTGGTTGCTGAGGCAAAAACTCGGGCGTGGGAGGAGTTCGGAGAGGCCATGGAAAATGACTTCCGTACGGTTTCGAGACGATTCTGGTCCACCATCCGGCGTCTTAGGGGGTGGGAAGCGGTACGCGACCAACACCATTTATGGTGGGGATGGCGTGCTGTTGACCTCAACTCGGGATGTTGTTACCTCCAGACTTGACTATTGTAATGCTTTGTATGTTGGTATTAATCAATCCTCCATCTCCCGTTTACAGCTTGTACAGAACTCTGCCGCGCGCTTTTTGACCAACACACGAAAATATGAACACATCACTCCTGTCCTGTCCTCTCTACACTGGCTCCCGGTTCAGTTCAGGATACAGTTCAAGCTGCTCCTGTTTGTTTTCAAAGCTCTGAATGGACTTGCACCTCTGTACATCTCAGAACTTTTGAAAGTCCATCAGCCCAGCAGAGCTTTACGATCTGCCAGTCAACACCTGCTGGAGGTGCCTCGCTCAAGGTACAAACAATGGGGAGACCGGTCCTTTTCTGTTGCCGGCCCAAAAGCCTGGAACAGCCTCCCCCTTGAGCTGCGTGCCACCTCTGATCTGACTCTGTTCAAAACCAGACTGAAGACCCACTTGTTCAAAAAAGCTTTCAATGTGTAACTTTTATTACTTTTGGTATTTTAGTATGTAGCATTTCTTTTATTTCCATTGCCTTCTTTTATTACTGTTGTTTTTTATTCTATTTTCACTGATTTATTGTTCCAGTTTATTCATCTTTTTATCCTGTTAAGCACCTTGGTCAATGCAAGGCATTGTAGGAAGGTGCTATACAAATAAAGTTTATTATTATTATTATTATTATTATATAATTATGTTGTGAGTCGGTGGGCGGAATACTTCGAAGACCTCCTCAATCCTACTGGCACGTCTTCCACTGAGGAAGCGGAGCCTGGGGACTTTGGGTCGGGCTCTCCAATCTCTGGTGCTGAGGTCGCCAAGGTGGTTAAAAAGCTCCGCGGTGGCAGGGCTCCGGGGGTGGATGAGATTCGTCCTGAGTTCCTTAGGGCTCTGGATGTTGTGGGGTTGTGTTGGCTTACGCGACTCTGCAATATCGCGTGGACATCGGGGGCAGTTCCCTTGGATTGGCAGACTGGGGTGGTGGTTCCCCTATTCAAAAAGGGGGACCGTAGGGTGTGTTCCAACTATAGGGGGATCACACTCTTAAGCCTCCCTGGTAAGGTCTATTCAGGGGTTCTGGAGAGGAGGGTCCGTCGGATAGTCGAACCTCGGATTCAGGAGGAGCAGTGTGGTTTTCGTCCTGGTCGTGGAACACTAGACCAGCTCTACACCCTCAGCAGGGTCCTGGAGGGTGCGTGGGAGTTTGCCCAACCAGTTTACATGTGCTTTGTGGACTTGGAGAAGGCATTCGACCGCGTCCCTCGGGGGGTTCTGTGGGGGGTACTCCGGGAGTATGGGGTACCAGGCCCTTTGATATGGGCTGTTAGGTCCCTGTACGACCGGTGTCAGAGCATGGTCCGCATCGCTGGCAGTAAGTCAGGCTCGTTTCCGGTGAGAGTTGGACTCCGCCAAGGTTGCCCTTTGTCACCGATTCTGTTCATAACTTTTATGGACAGAATTTCTAGGCGCAGCCAAGGTGTTGAGAGGATCCGTTTTGGTGGCCTTAGAATCGCTTCTCTGTTTTTTGCAGATGATGTGGTCCTATTGGCTTCATCAGATCGTGATCTACAGCTTTCGCTGGAGCGGTTTGCAGCTGAATGTGATGCGGCCGGGATGAGGATCAGTTCCTCCAAATCCGAGGCCATGGTCTTGAGCCGGAAAAGGGTAGCATGCCTTCTCCGGGTCGGGGAGGAGGTCCTGCCCCAAGTGGAGGAGTTTAAGTATCTCGGGGTCTTGTTCACGAATGAGGGAAAACTGGAGCGTGAGATCGATAGGCGGATAGGTGCAACGTCCGCAGTGAAGCGGGTGTTGTACCGGTCTGTCGTGGTGAAGAGAGAGCTGAGTCAAAAGGCAAAGCTCTCAATTTACCGATCGATCTACGTTCCCACCCTCATCTTTTTTTTTTCCATTTATAGATGGCCTCCCTGCACACCTTATAGCCATCCTCTCACTCCAATATGTATTTTTTTTTTTTTTTAATAGAGAGAAAGAAAGAAAAGAGAAAGTGAGACAACAAAACAACAATTATCCACAAAAAGAGCACAAGGCAAACACACCAAACCTCCGTCCACAATCCTGCAAAGCACATGACAGAACACAGCAACGAAACATACAAGCATAAAGACTGATAATATTCATGACCTTGCAGTAGATTTCTATAAATACACATACCCATACCTACAAATATATATACAGTATACATACATATATATTTATATTCATTTATATACCCATCTACATATATCTACATATACATCCCTGCATCCATTTGTGTGTGGTTGTGAGCATGCATAAGTGAATAAGGTTCCTCCAATAGAACATTTAGTAGCGATTGTGAAGCATCAGAGATCCGTCCCCCCAAAGCCCGAGACAGACGAAGGGGCGATCAAAGCCCAAGACCCCAGGAAGGACCCCGAGCCCAGAGTCCCCAGGACCACCCGAACAGGACGAGCCACTCGTCCACTCCCCAGATCCGACCAAGGGGAAGAACCGGACGAACCCCACCAGGGACCACACACAATGACCCCCCGGGGTCAACAGCGACAAATACACAGGCCCCCGCCGGAGCCCGCTGCACCGACGTAGCCCCAGGGCCGGTCACCGAGGCTCGGGCACCGGGGACGCCCATCCCTCAGGTCCAGACCCGACAGGACCAGAGGACCCGAGCCCCACCAGGCAGCCACCAGGCCGAGCTGACAAACGCCCAAGCGCCCAGCCCCAGATAGTGAGGGCCCCAAGCACGCCCGCAGGCAGAGGAACACCCACCAGGGGGCCACGTGGCAGGAGCGCGACACTAGGTAGCCTCAGAAGTATCAGAGAGGGGGCAGTCCAAGTCCCAGCCTGACACTTAAACATTCATACACAGACACACTCATTCAGACCCACCCTCATCCTCACCCTCAGTCACAGAAAGACAAACAATAACGACACGCTCCATTCATAATCCCGATGCACACTCTATACCCCCTAGGTCCAAGACATGTACCTGCTCCCTACATGGGGCAGCCCACATCCAAACCCAGGAGGTAGGCCCATTCATTCTGGGGTGGAGAGCAGCAGACATCCAAGATCCGGCCCACCCCGCGCCCCGCCGACAGGACAGGACACCCGAGTCCAAGCAGCCCCAGAGGGAGCGCACTGCCAGCCCCGCCCACGGCGAACCCGCAGGCCCCGAACCCCCCCACACCCCAGCACAACCCCTGACGGCCCACCCCCAGAATGTCCGCCAGGCAACCAGGGGGGTAAGAGAAAAATAAATAAATAATATATATATATATATATATATATATATATATATATATATATATATATATATATATATATATATATATATAAATAAATACATAAATAAATAAAATTGAAATTAACAAATCAAGACCCCGACACACACACCCCCGTCCCCAAATGTACTGTTGGTGAGTGTTGTTGTAAAGTGTACTTAAAAGGGAAAGAGAAGGAGCAAAGGCTAGCATTGTACCAGTTTCCCCTCCACTCCAACTCTAACCCAGGCCCTAATTGTCTAGATGCATAATGTTGAGTGAGCATAGGCATGGGGGCGAGATTGATGTCATCCCGCCACCCATAGCCATAGTGCTCACTCCATTCCCTATATGTGACTTTTATGAAGATGTTTATGAATGAATGTCTAAAGTGTATATAAAATTGAGTCCCAGGTGCTCTGAACAACAGAGATGTAAAACCATTGCAGCACACCCGAGACCCAAATTCCCTACATGTATTAATTTAAGATGAAGAGGGCGGAGGTGCGTGTTGAGGGATGGGGAGAAAAATATCTGCAGGAACAGTGCTCCCACAGGGAGCGCGCAGAGGGGACTCAACTGAGCTCGCTGATTGGTCACTTGCTGACACGCCTACTGAAATGATTGACAGCTTTCAGTCAGCTCAGTGAAACCTCGAGAATGCATCATGAGCAGCTCGCTGAAGACTTCTGCGGTGTTCTGATGCGGTGTTTCTACTATATATGTTATAAAAAGTTATCTCAGAAATAAAAATAATAACAGGGAGCGCTTTTCCTGCAGCACACAGTCCACCAGGGAATATTTAAAACATCGCGCACCCAGGTAGGACCTGAATTCATTCATTTCAGTCATCGAGTGAACGGAGGAAGAAGCGGTTACTTGACTTTAGGCAAAAAAACAAAAGAAAAGGCCCGATCAGCGATAAAGAAGGGGAATTTATTTCATTTGTGTAACATACAAAACAGTCCGGCGCCGGGGAAGTTTATGGTCAGACACCGCGCAAGCGTCTGCGGTCGTAAAAAAAAAGCTTTGCGCGTACATGCCCTGAGGGGCTACACGGGGCTACGCTTTTGTCTTGACGTACGTACGTGGCGTATAGGCATACTGCATGTACGCTCAAGTATATTTCGCCTTTTAGTCTTGGCAATGCCACTTCCTAGACAGTCTGTGTCTCCTATGGTGTCCCCCAGGGGTCAGTTCTGGGGCCCCTGCTGTTTTCCCTTTACATGCTGCCTTTAGGTCAAATTATTAATCAGTTCAACATTTCTTTTCACTGTTATGCCGACGATACACAGCTTTACATCAGGACTGGAGCATCCTCATCTTCCCCATTGTCATCTCCATCTTCACTCACTGCCCTCTCTACCTGCCTGGAGGAAATAAGGGCATGGATGAATCAGAACTTTCTTCAATTAAACTGCTCCAAGACTGAGGCCATACTGATTGGCACCCTCACCAGGAACAAACATCTACTCCCAGCCAACATGCATAGTTGGGCCCCACATGGGGTTATTGTGGGCTAGTTGGGTAATGAGTGGGCATGGGATTTATCTGGGCTAACTGCATGAGACCCATATGGTTATCCCATAAAGGAACCCATTTTGTGAGCCCTGTTGGGCTAAATATATGGGTCCTATACAGGATTAATGTGGGCTAACTGGCAATGGGACAGAAATGGGCAATTTTATATGGGACCCATGTGGTTTTAGTATAATGGGCCCAGCATGGGAAGCCCATGTGGGCAGACTGTATTTATCCCAAGTGGTATCAATGTGGGCTCACCTTACATGGGTTCAACCTGGGCATGGATATATAGGGCCCATTACATTTTTATGTGGGCTAACTGGGAATGGGACATAAATGGGCATTATTATATGGGACCCATGTGGTTTTAGTATAATGGGCCCAGCATGGGAAGCCCATGTGGGCTAACTGTATTTATCCCAAGTGGTATCAATGTGGGCTCACCTTACATGGGTTTAACCTGGGCGTGGATATATAGGGCCCACTACATTTTTATGTGGGCTAACTGGGATTGGGACAGAAATGGGCAATATTATAAGGGACCCATGTGGTTTTAATATAATGGGCACAGCATGGGAAGCCCATGTGGGCTAACTGTATTTATCCCAAGTGGTATAAATGTGGGATCACCTTACATGGGTTCAACCTGGGCATGGTTATATAGGGCCCAATACATTTTTATGTGGGCTAACTGGGAATGGGACAGAAATGGGCATCATTATATGGGACCCATGTGGTTTTGGTATAATGGGCCCAGCATTGGAAGCCCATGTGGGCTAACTGTATTTATCCCAAGTGGTATAAATGTGAGATCACCTTACATGGGTTCAACCTGGGCATGGATATATAGGGCCCACTACATTTTTATGTGGGCTAACTGGGAATGGGACAGAAATGGGCAATATTATATGGGACCCATGTGGTTTTGGTATAATGGGCCCAGCATGGGAAGCCCATGTGGGCTACCTGTATTTACCCCAAGTGGTATAAGAGTGGGCCGACCTTACATGGGTTGAACCTGGGCATAGATATATAGGCCCCAGTTTAATTTTATTTGGGCTAACTGGGAATGGGACAGATATGGGCATTATTATATGGGACCCATGTGGTTTTAGTATAATGGGCCCAGCATGGGAAGCCCATGTGGGCTAACTGTATTTATCCCAAGTGGTATCAATGTGGGCTCACCTTACATGGGTTTAACCTGGGCGTGGATATATAGGGCCCACTACATTTTTATGTGGGCTAACTGGGATTGGGACAGAAATGGGCAATATTATAAGGGACCCATGTGGTTTTGGTATAATGGGCACAGCATGGGAAGCCCATGTGGGCTAACTGTATTTATCCCAAGTGGTATAAATGTGGGATCACCTTACATGGGTTCAACCTGGGCATGGTTATATAGGGCCCAATACATTTTTATGTGGGCTAACTGGGAATGGGACAGAAATGGGCATCATTATATGGGACCCATGTGGTTTTGGTATAATGGGCCCGGCATGGGAAGCCCATGTGGGCTAACTGTATTTACCCCAAGTGGGCTAAATGTGGGATGATCTTACATGGCTTCAACCTGGGCATATATATAGGCCCCAGCTCATTTTTTTATGTGGGCTAACTGGGAATGGGACACACATGTGCATCAGTATATAGGACCCATGTGATTTTAGTATAATGTGCCCAGCATGGGAAGCTCATGTGAGCTAACTGTATTTATCCCAAGTGGTATAAATGTGGGATCAACAGATACAGATTTAAACTGTACATTGAATTTACATTTATAAATTCAATGTATATTTTAAATCTGTATCTGTTGATCAAAACCAACAAGAATTACAACTCATAGTGCCACAATCAAAAACTAAACTAAAAAACAGGAAGTGAACCGTGTTGATTTCCCATCATGCTTAGCGGTATATTAGTGTTCAATTATAGTTTAAATCTGTATCCGTTGATCAAAGCCAACAAGAATTACAACTCATAGTGCCACAATCAAAAACGGGGAGTGGACTATGTTGATTTCCCATAATGTTTAGCAGTATTTTAGTGTTCCGGGCTGCACCATGAGTCAGAAGGACATCTGTGTTATAGAACTGCCTCTTGTTAAAGATTGGGTATTATCTGTTGTGAGGCTCAGAGTGTTCTTTGAGTGTAACTCACACAATGTTAAGACAGAAGTCACAGAGTATGGTGCAATATACGTGCTCTCGGCAGGTTGGATCGGAAAATCCGACACATAAATTATGCTGGTAAGAACACACATGGGTCTGTAATGAGCCTCATGTAAATTAACCATCTGGGAACCACTGAAAGCCCAGACAGTGCCCATTATAGTCTATCCGGGCAAACCCACGTGGGGCCACCATGGAAACTGTGGACAAACCCACTTATAACCCATATTTTTAGCCCAGTTGGGACCCAGTTTAGTCTCAGGTAGATATTCTTCAAGGCACACACATGGGTTTTACATGGGTCTCATTTAAGTTAAACATCTGGGTCCCACTGAAAGCCCAGTCAGGGCCCATTAAAATCTATCTGGGCCAACCCATGTGGGGCCACCATGGAAACTGTGGACAAACCCACTTATTACCCATATTTTTAGCCCAGTTGGGACCCAGTTTAGTCCCAGGTAGATATTCTTCAAGGTACACACATGGGTTTTACATGGGTCTCATTTAAGTTAAACATATGGGTCCCACTGAAAACCCAGTCAGGGCCCATTAAAATCTATCTGGGCCAACCCATGTGGGGCCACCATGGAAACCGTGGACAAAACCTTTTGGGGCCCATGTTTTTTGCACATATGTATACCATATGGGGCCCACCTGTGCATGCTGGCTGGGCTATAACAACAATTTCCTTTTCTGGACAAGACATCCCCCTCTCCACCTCTGTTACAAATCTTGGAATAAAAATGGACTCTCATCTTACATTTGAAAATCACATTAAGCTTCTGTTTAAAACTTGCTTCTTCCATCTTCGAAACATCTCCAGACTTTGCCCATCCCTAACTTTTTCCGATGCTGAGAAGCTCGTCCATGCTTTTGTCTCCTCCAGGCTCGACTACTGCAACTCCCTGTTTATTGGAATCCCTGGTAAATACCTTCAGAAGCTTCAATATATTCAAAACAGTGCAGCAAGGATTTTGTTGAGAGTTCGTAAATTTGAACATATTACGCCCATTCTCCATAACCTTCATTGGCTTCCTGTTGCCTACAGAATTCAGTACAAAACTGCTCTCATTACACATCAATGCTTACACGGAACTTCACCAGATTATCTAAAGGACATTCTTGTTCCATACTCATCCACCCGGTCTCTGCGGTCACAGGACAGTAATCTCCTTCACATTCCGAGAACCAAATTAAGGACCATGGGAGACCGGGCTTTCAGTGTGGCTGCCCCCCGCCTGTGGAACTCTCTTCCTGACTGCCTGAGAGCCCCACAGTCACTGGTTGACTTTAAGAGCGGCTTGAAGACCTTTCTTTTTAACCGAGCATACTCTGCCTCCTCATGATTCTATCTTTGATCTTAGTTGATACTGTTATTGATTTTACTTGTTTTATTACTTGTTTTATTGACATTTAATTCTGTTGCACTTTGTAGCACTTTGAGATTTTCATTAATGAAAAGTGCGTTATAAATTAAATTCATCCATCCATCCATCCATCCATTTTCGTCCGCTTATCCGGGGTCGGGTCGCGGGGGTAGCAGCCTAAGTAGGGAGGCCCAGACTTCCCTCTCCCCAGCCACTTGGAGCAGCTCCTCTGGGGGAATCCCAAGGCATTCCCAGGCCAGCCGAGAAACATAGTCCCTCCAGCGTGTCCTGGGTCTTCCTCTGGGCCTCCTCCCGGTGGGACATGCCCGGAACACCTCACCAGGGAGGCGTCCAGGAGGCATCCTAACCAGATGCCCGAGCCACCTCAACTGGCTCCTCTCGATGTGGAGAAGCAGCGGCTCTACTCCGAGTCCCTCCCGGATGACTGAGCTTCTCACCCTATCTCTAAGGGAGAGTCCAGACACCCTGCGGAGAAAACTCATTTCAGCCGCTTGTATCCGAGATCTCGTTCTTTCGGTCACAACCCAAAGCTCATGACCATAGATGAGGGTGGGAACGTAGATCGATCGGTAAATTGAGAGCTTTGCCTTTCGACTCAGCTCTCTCTTCACCACGACAGACCGGTACAGCACCCGCTTCACTGCGGATGCTGCACCTATCCGCCTATCGATCTCACGCTCCAGTTTTCCCTCATTCGTGAATTAAATTCATTATTATTATTATTATTATTATTATTATAACCCCATTTAACAAGTGGTTTAAGGCTTTAGATTTTGTTGAGAGCATTGTTCAGTATGTTTACATCTCACATTTGCTTTGACTGTAATTGTAAATCATTTTATTACAAAAGCCTCACCTGAGAGTCAGAAACAACGGAACAGGCAATGGCAAACAGGGAGGCAATCTATTCAGGTGCCATCAAATTACTGGAAGGGTTTAGATTTAGGGAGGTGACCTTTCAGTGACACCTGTTCCATTAGCAGGGCCTTGTTCAGTAATTGAGCTCTTGGTGGGTAGTTAAATTGGTTTAATCAGGTGTGTGGGGACTTTAGGAGAAGCAGAGGCTTTCTAAACTAACATAGCTTTTAATGATTATTGCTGTGCCTTTTGCCTCTCTGTGGAAAGGTGTGTGTATGTGTGTGTGTGTGTGTGTGTGTGTGTGTGTGGGGGGGTACTCACTGTGGAAATTCAGGATTGTAGAGTGTAGGCTGAAGGATACCAGCAGGAAATACTGTGAGACAGATAAAATGTGTCTTATTAGAAATATGGGAGCATTCAAATTTAAAAACAACATAAATCTGATATACAATCAACAGAACCACCAGAGATCTGATGAGAGTTGGGGGAGATCGTTTTCTCCAGTTTTAGCTTCTCTCCATTGTCAAATCCATAATAGAATTTCAAATCTTACTGCGACCATAAAAAAGCTCTCATCTTGCTCCATCCAGCTCCATCTTGGATTACAGAGCTTATTGTTCCATATTTCCCTAACAGAGCACTTTGCTCCCAGATGGCAGGTTTACTTGTGGTTCCAGTGCTTTAAGTGGGCCGGAACACACCGGAACGCAGTTCCACCACTTCTAAAATTTAACCCTGAGAGTACCGGGACTTTTTTTTAGAGTATGGTGCGTTCCGGAAATTATTTTCGTCTTCTCCACTTGAAAAAAAAATGCCCTCAGAAAAAGCTTATTGTTTTTGGCGCAAATCGCTTGCCGTACAATCAAGTGGACCTAGGCATCTCACGTGAGAGGAAAAGCGGAAGAAAACAATCACTTGTGATGTTGAGCTGGCTCCAAAGGGGCTCCAAGAGGACACAAAATGGAGCAGAGTTAACTGATAACAGTAGCACTCTCGAACAGTCTGTCATTGCACAAGAAAACGGAGTTCGGACTCTACAAGCTAGCATTAGCACATCGGAGCCTGATGCTTCACAAACGCCTGTTACTGTCGATTTTGCCGCCGAAAGAGACATCAACAACATACAACAAAATGACCAGGCCGGGCTGTTGGTCAAAGGATCAAGTGCAGTATTTTTGCTCACAGAACAACTGGCTAATTGCCAAAGACGGAAAGCTTGGCTGCAATATATGTTGTAAAGTCGGCTCATTTTTATGTTGTTTTTCATGTCACTTTAGCACCATGATAGCCTGGTTAAAACCAGACCCTTGTCCTTCACTTCGCTTCGTACTAGGGTCTGGACTTTCTCCATAGAGAACCGATTCTTGCTGGAGGCATGGCCTCTGCTGAGGTTACCCAATCGTTAACGTTTAGCCGTGACGTATGTTGCAGCTCCGCGCAACATACGTCACGTTAGCCTGTCCAGTCCAGTTAGCCTGGCGAGGTCCAGGCTAACTATTCAGATAAATAGCTCAGAAACCACTCGGTGGATATTTTTTCTGCTACCAGTGTGTAATTATATGGCTCTAATTTACTGACTGTTGGCCTGGATGAAACATTTGAGATAAAATTCGATTTTTTATAATTTATTTTCGTAGCGCACCCGAGGCTGTTTGGAAAATGTCAAACCGAAACAATTTAAATCCAGCAGATTTGACCATTTCGTGAATTGATTTAGGAACTGTTAAGCTCAGGAACCCTTCTGATATAACGTCAGCTAAGAAATATATTTTTTCTCAGCAAAGAAATAATAGTTTTTTACCTTGTTTTCTTGAAAATTCCTTCGTGCCGGCAGCCATTTTAAGCAGGGCAAACTGACGACGTCAGTCGACGTCGTTCAAAACTCCACCTTCTGTTCTGATTGGTCCGGTCAAAAATCTACCGGAGAAGTCCTTGTCTATGGGAGAAGTCCCAGACCCTAGTACGAAGCGAAGTGAAGGACAAGGGTCTGGTTTTAACCAGGCTAGCACCATGAGCCTTGAAGTTAATAAAAGTGCCTCTAAGTTTTTGAATTTGTCACATGTGGAATTAATTTAGAACTGGCTTTGTTCTTTGTAAATTTACATTAAAAATACTGATCTTTAACTCAGTAGACAGACTAGATAAAAATACTATGTTTCTGTCCCATATTATTATGACATTAGGGAGATGCTGGTGTAGATTCTCAGTCGTCCAGGACATTTTTGACATTTTTGACATTAGGGAGAGTACCGGCACTTATTTTTTTCCACTTAAAGCACTGTGTGGTTCCTAGTGTTTCTAAAAGTAGAACTGGAGGTAACACTTTTTGTTATTAGGTGCCTCTCTTATGGACTCAGTTTCCAGTTTCTTTCACACTGTACTCTTAAATCTTTCCTTTTGGATAAATCCTTTAGTTAGGTTTGGCTTTGGTTTCTTGAGCTATTCTGTAGTTCTGCTGCTATAGGCTTAGACTGCTGGAAGACAAACTGACAACACCCTGATGCATGCTCAATAATCCAGGTAGAAAAATCTAAAAAAGCTAAGTCTGGTCCTTTGGACATTCAAAAAAACTAAACAAAACAAAGCAAAAAAAATAAAATTGTAGAAAAGTTTTGTCTTTCGTCTGAAAGACTTCCTCAGTCTGAGATGCTGTATTCAGCTCAGTCTTATAAATAGCACCCTCTCACAGTGAGTAGCCAGTTGGCTGATGACAGCCTGAAACCAGCTGCTCACATGATCAAGGAGGACCATCAGCCTAACGATGGATTGTTAGCACCCTGATGGTTGTTTGCTATTCACAGAGGGCAATAGCAAACGATTTTGTATCCATCGTTAGGCTGATGGTCCTCCTTGATCATGTGAGCAGCTGGTTTCAGCTGTCATCAGTCAACTGGTTGATCCACCGTGAGAGGGTGCTATTTATAAGACTGAGCTGAATACAGCACCTCAGACTGAGGAAGTCTTTCAGACGAAAGACGAAACGTTTCTACAATTTTTTTGCTTTGTTTTGTTTTGTTTTTTGAATGTCCAGAGGACCAGACTTAGCTTTTTTAGACAAACTGACAACAGTTCTTCACTCTGCTGCTGTCTTTAGTAACTACACATTTTTGCAACTATTTCTGCTTCTAAACGTGTGCCCTCTGCTTGACTTTGTATAAAAATGATGCCTGGTCCAACACATCCGTTTGTCTGTGTCAGCTGACCAAGACAGAATACCTCCAACACAAAGTCTGGTTCTGCTAAAAGTTTTGAAAAGACAGTAAAAGTTTAAAATCTCAACTAAACACAATTCATGTATTTGACAGTAAATTTGTCTGCATTATTACAAACAAAAAACAAACCTAACCAAAAAAGTGTAAATTTTCTAAAATTATAATATATATTATACTATCAAAATGTTTGCTGTAAATAAATAAAAATATGAAATAAAATTTTTTTGTGTGTGTGTTTGAATGTTCTTAAATTCATGTGTACAGCACTCTGTTGCAGCTGTGGTTGTTTTAAAGGCTTTATAAATAATAATAATTATGAAAATAATAATTTTTATTCATAATTGCGCAACTTCTGGCCGTTTCCGGGAATGCCGCGGTGACCTCCATTTTACTATGGTCTTGGCTCTTGCCAGCCGGCTTTGTCCGAATCCGATCAGAGGTTCCTGCGCTCGGATACATGATCTGGAGCTGAACGGTGGTTTTGTGGAGGACGGATGGACGAAGGAAAACGACACTGTGGACCGCGTGAAGCAACAGACAGCCAGCCGGACCAGATTAGCAACAAGTTAACATTAGCCTCGTAGCTCCAGCCGACAGCCGGCTTTGTGCGATCAGAGGTTCCTGGAGCTTGCCGCAATGTCTTCCTGGCAGCCGAAGATATTGGGGGACACTGAGCTAACTTGGAGAAACAAAGCCGAGAGCCTTTTTGGATGGGCTAATGCTAAAAGGTGGAGCTAATGTCCAACAGCAGCCGCAGATTTGGAGGGGCTAACATGCTAACAGGTGCAGCTAATGGCGGCGCGCGCAGACGGCTTTCAGTAAGTTATTAAAACTTTTTCTGGCTCCAAATGTATGAAGTTAACATACTAATGGTCCTTCCTGTAAACAGTTTAAACTGCATGGTGCTACAGCAAGCTACGGAGCTCGGACGTAACGCAACAGAGCTAACAGTGGAGCTAACAGGCAAACAGACGAGAGAAGCTGCAGCTCAAAGTAAGAAATTTATTTTTTATGTACTGTATGTTCTTTTAAAATGTTTTAAAGCGTTAGGATAGGCATTACCGCACATGTACGTGTATCAGTAGCGGCTCGGGTGGTATATAGGTATTGTAGGGATACAGCACCCTCATGTCCGTACGGGATGTGGGCCTCTCCGCATCTCTCTGAAACTTTGAGTGTTACACTTTCTTGAAACTCTCAAGGAGACAAGTGGACACTATTTTTGTTACAATTATTTTGAATTAATGGACACCAATCAATCAGAAATAACTTTCTCTTTAATGTGTGTTAATTCAAAATTGATCAACAGTATATTTTTGTCATTTAATGATGATTTACTAAGCTGGTATATTTTAAATATGCCAAAGTTAAGAGAACACCTCAGAATGATCTTGCTTTAAACTGTCTGCTCTATGCAGAATAACTGTCTAAAGTTGACTGAACAATCCGTTCGTATTTGTTTGAAGTGTTTTTGGAACGAAGGAAAAGTTCTAGACATAACTTGCTTTCTGTCTCCCGTCCTTTCTAAAAACAATGAATCTGTTCTCAAAACAAATCACATGGCTTGTTCACATGCACCTGCATCTTCTGACGCATGTTTCTCTATTTACTGTCTACACTATCTGTCACTCAAACTCACTGACTTGCAAAGTCACACCCTCTCTAGTGGTAAGACAACCAATCAGCAGGAAGTATGTGACTAAGTCACACCCCCTTCTTAAAGGGACACTTCCTGTACCTTTTTGAGTGCAAAGGGGAACCACTAACTCAACAACAGTGAGTTCTCTGGGAGAAGTGAAGATGCATAGACGTCTTTCTCCAAGCTGATGTACGTCCGGCCATCAGTCAAAGGCCCGCGTCTTCAGCGAGGCTCAAACAGCACGTCAGCTGTGAGCCATCTGAGTATCACAGCTCCAAGCTGTGAACTCTTTCTGGAAGTTATCTTGAAACCAAACCGGAGCTGATAACATCACTCTGGGAGGCTGAAGCAGACCTCACGAGACCGTGGCAAGATGAGATTTGTCGCCTGTAAAACACAGCAGGGCATGCGTGTCTGGCTTGACTAATTTACTGGAGTCGAGATAAGAAAATCTTCACAAAGGTAAACGTTGTTTCATCACGGTACGGACGTCCAGCTGAAACCGACCAGAGGATGAACCACTCTGGTTAAACATCTCAAGATAAGATTCAACCATTTCCTTTCAATCTTTAATCTTCCTCCTTAAACTCCTTATGTTTATTTCTAAATGTAAACTGTAAGTTTGTGCCACAGAAATAAGTTAATATAAGACCCATTAACTTGTGTTCTGTTGTCTTATGTTTTAATCTGCTGAAAAGTTAGTTATAAGTTGTGATCGATCCATCTATGTAAATATGTTTTGATTGTAATTTGATGATTTTGTTATTAAATGACTCTGCCTTTGGTAGGTCAACATAATAACGTTTCCTGTCAAGTTACATTACATTCACTGAGCCACAGATTTATTGATTTAATCTGAAAAAGTTGAGAACCCGTAAAACTGATGGTAAATTTGTGTCGGTCTAAACCTGCTCAAATCTATCATCTAAATTATAGATAAGTCAGCAAACTGACATATTTATCTATATTATTACAGTATATATACAGATAGTCCCCGATTTACAAGATTTTCGTCTTACGAGATAGTCGTAGTAACGGAACTCGCTCGTAAGTCGGGGATTACCTGTATATTAAAAAAATCACCATATTATTATATTTTTAATTGATGAACAATAAAACATTTTTAACCGTTTTTCTTTCTGTGTCTCAGATTGTGACCAGTAGCTGGGGCCGGTCTCCAACTCTAAAAGAGTCATCCAGCATGAACCTACTTGAACATTTTATTTTTTCAGTATTATCTTTAAATAAATACTGTAACAAATATAGTAAAAACAATACATTTGTTTACATGCTACACACTTTCTCAAAGATTTTTAAACAGTGTCACAGTTCTTTATTTCCACACATTTTTTTGCACCTGTCCAGTTTTTGCATGCAGCTGGTTCTACCTTGATTATAAAACGGGCACAAGTTGGAGACAACTTGTGCAACTTGACAACCAACCACTAGGGAGCACAAGCCAGTGTATCTCTTGTGCCGGTCCCAAGCCCGGGTAAATGGTGAGGGTTGTGTCAGGAACGGCATCCGATGTAAAACACTATTGCCAAAACCATAATGTGAGTTCATCAAAGTGAAACCATACCGGATCGGTCGAGGCCCGGGTTAACAACGTCCGCCACCGGTGCTGTTGACAAACAGGGTGCCGGCGGAAATTGTACTACTGTTAGTCGAAGACCCCGAGGAGGGAAACGTGTCAGGAGACAGAGGGAGAGGAGGAAAGTGAAGAATGTAGGACTGAGGGTTGCAACTCTAAATGTGGGGACAATGACAGGCAAAGGTAGAGAGCTGGCTGACATGATGCAGAGAAGAAAGGTAGATGTTTTATGTGTCCAAGAGACCAAGTGGAAGGGCAGCAAGGCTCGCAGCATTGGAGCAGGGTTCAAACTGTTTTACCATGGTGTGGATAGAAAGAGAAATGGAGTAGGGGTGGTCCTGAAAGAGGAGCTGGCAAAGAATGTAGTAGAGGTGAAGAGAGTATCAGATAGGGTGATATGCCTGAAGGTAGAAGTAGAAGGTCTGATGCTAAACATAGTCAGTGGTTATACTCCACAAGTTGGATTTGATGGGGAGGAGAAAGATATATTTAGGAAATATTTGGATGAAGTGATAGAGAGTATTCCCAGGGAGGAAAGAGTGGTGATTGGAGCAGACCTGAATGGACATGTTGGTGAAGGAAACAGAGGGGATGATTCAAGATTCAATAGATTCAAGATTCAAGGTCCTTCCCCGAGGGGCAATTAGATTTGCAGTCAATAGGAAGTGAGGAAGTGTTGGGTAGGTTTGATGTCAAGGAAAGAAACCAGGAAGGACAGATGGTGGTGGATTTTGCCAAGAAAATGGAAATGACTATAGTCAATACCTATTTCCAAAAGAAGGAGGAACATAGAGTGACCTATAAGAGTGGAGGAAGGAGTACGCAGGTCGACTACATTCTGTGTAGAAGAGGAAACCTGAGGGAGATTGGAGACTGTAAGGTTGTGGCAGGGGAGAGTGTGGCCAGACAGCATCGGATGGTTGTGTGTAGAATGACTGTTGTTGTGAAGAAGAGAAAAAGAGTAAAACCAGAGAAGAAGACCAAATGGTGGAAGCTAAAGAAGGAAGAATGTTGTGAGAAATTCAGAGACGAGCTGTTAAAGGCTCTGGGTGGTAAGAAAGAGCTTCCAAGTGACTGGGCTACTACAGCAACAGTAATTAGAGAGACAGGTAGGAAGGTACTTGGTGTGTCATCTGGACAGAGAATGGATGATAAGGAAACCTGGTGGTGGAATAGTGAAGTGCAGGACGCCATTCAAAGAAAGAGATTAGCCAAGAAGAAATATGACAGTGAGAGGACTGAAGAGAGGAGACAGGAATATAAGGAGATGGGACATAGAGCAAAGAAGGAAGTAGCTAAGGCAAAGCAGAGGGCGTACAATTCATTCATTCATTCATTCATTCAACCTTTATTTATACAGGCTAGCCTCGTTGAGTCACGGGGACTCATTTACAAGAGGGACCTGTCTCACTCACACCAAACAACCATCCACTCTCACACTCACACCTAGGGTCAATTTAGAGTCACCAATCAGCCTAACAAGCATGTTTTTTGGTCTGTGGGAGGAAACCGGAGTACCCGGAGGAAACCCACGCATGCACGGGGAGAACATGCAAACTCCACCCAGAAAGGCCCCGGACCGGGATTTGAACCGACAACCTTCTCGCTGAGAGGCAGCAGCTCTACCAGTTGTGCCACTGTGCTGCCCAATGAGTTGTATCAGAGATTGGACACTAAAGAGGGCGAGAAGGACTTGTCTGGAAAGGATGTGCATCAGGTTAGGCTAAATAAAGATAGGAATGGTAATGTTCTAACAAGTGAGGAGAGTGTGAAAGGAAAACGGAAGGAGTTTTTTGAGGAGCTAATGAATAAAGAGAATGAAAGAGAAAGAAGAGTAGAGGTCATAGAAAGGTTTGGAAAGGTCTTGGAGAGATAGCATTGAGGTTTTTGACTCAAATATTCAATGGCATATTTGAGGGTGAGAAAATGCCAGAGGAATGGAGAAGAAGTGTGCTGGTGACCATTTTTAAGAACAAAGGTGATGCACAGAGTGGTAGCAACTACAGAGGAATTAAGTTGATGAGCCACACGATGAAGATCTAGAAGAGAGTTGTGGAAGCAAGACTTAGACAAGAGGTGGCTATCTGTGAGCAGCAGTATGGTTTCATGCCAAGAAAGAGCACCACAGATGCCATCTTTGCTTTGAGGATGTTGATAGAGAAGTACAGAGAGGGTCAGAAAGAACTCCATTGTGTGTTTGTGGATTTAGAAAAAGCATATGACAGGGTGCCAAGAGAGGAGGTGTGGTATTGCATGAGGAAATCTGGAGTGGCAGAAAAGTATGTTAGACTGGTACAGGACATGTATGAGGACAGCAGGATGGTGAGATGTGCTGTAGGAGTGACAGATAGCTTCAAGGTGGAGGTGGGATTGCATCAAGGATCAGCTCTGAGCCCCTTCTTGTTTGCTCTGGTGATGGACCGACTAACAGATGAGGTCAGGCAGGAATCCCCATGGACTATGATGTTTGCAGATGACATTGTGATCTGTGGTGAGAACAGGGAACACGTGGAAGAGAACTTGGAGAGGTGGAGGTATGCACTTGAAAGAAGAGGAATGAAAGTCAGCCGTAGTAAGACAGAGTACATGGGCCTCATGTATGAACGGTGCGTACGCACAAAAACCTTGCGTACGCCATTTTCCACGCAAAACTCTGTATGTATCAAAACAGAACTGAACGTGGAAATGTGCGCAGCCCCACGGCAACTCCAAGGCTGGCGTACGCACGTTTCTGTGGTTTTGGTTCCATTGGCGACACTTACAGGTGATTCTGAGAAACTGTTCATGATGTGAAAATAATTATTATTCCCACCAAACACACATGATTAACAATTATTACATCCACATGGACGCAATTAGATGAGTGGATACAAAAGCATGCGCAAAATAGTGGCAACAATATTGACAACAATGGCCTTATGAGGTGTGGTTCGTTTAAATAAGAAGTTGACCAAAATATACTAACATGCCTAGATAGGTCACTGGGAAGCGCGTTCGCCTTCCATCCCAAACCTCATGAGTTCAATTCTCGCATGGTACAATGTTTTTTATTTATTTATTCATTCCAGATTTAAAAAACACAAGAAATCTTCTGGCTTCCTTTCATTTCATGTATTGCTTTATTTCTTGTTGTTCTTTTTAAAGAGTTTTCTTGTGTTCTTTAAATCTGGAATGAATAAAAAAAAAACTAAAAAACGTTGTACCATGTGGGAATTGAACTCATGAGATTTGGGACGGAAGGCAAACGCGCTTCCCAGTGACCTATCTAGGCATGTTAGTATAGTTTGGTCAACTTCTCGTTTAAAAGTGGGTGGTTCGTTTGAAACCGCCGAACCCCCCTTGCCTACGCATGCCAAACAAAACCTTTTTCCGTGCCTCTACCTCACTCAGAAGTGTCTCCAGTTCACAGTCCGTGAAGTTCCTCTTTTTTCCACGTTTCGACATGATTTGCAATAGAGCAATGACGACATTCCTCTGGTGCAGGGCATATTTAAATGAATTTGCATATTTGCATATCTGTCGTGGTGAAGAGAGAGCTGAGTCAAAAGGCAAAGCTCTCAATTTACCGATCGATCTGCGTTCCCACCCTCATCTATGGTCATGAGCTCTGGGTTATGACCGAAAGAACGAGATCTCGGATACAAGCGGCTGAAATGAGTTTTCTCCGCAGGGTGTCTGGACTCTCCCTTAGAGATAGGGTGAGAAGCTCAGTCATCCGGGAGGGACTCGGAGTAGAGCCGCTGCTTCTCCACATCGAGAGGAGCCAGTTGAGGTGGCTCGGGCATCTGGTTAGGATGCCTCCTGGACGCCTCCCTGGTGAGGTGTTCCGGGCATGTCCCACCGGGAGGAGACCCAGAGGAAGACCCAGGACACGCTGGAGGGACTATGTTTCTCGGCTGGCCTGGGAACGCCTTGGGATTCCCCCAGAGGAGCTGCTCCAAGTGGCTGGGGAGAGGGAAGTCTGGGCCTCCCTACTTAGGCTGCTACCCCCGCGACCCGACCCCGGATAAGCGGAAGAAAATGGATGGATGGATGCATATTTATATGGAGGCGTGTCAAAGGTGGAGTCGGCCACTCTGTCATGTGCGCTCAATTCCACGTTGATTGTGATGTACAAAAGCAATGTGCGTGGATTCCGGCGTACGCACAGTTTGATACATCTGGATTTTTTTGTGCGTACGCCGTTTTCTGGATTTGACCGTACGTCACTTTTCAGTAAGAAGTCCACGCAAGTCTTTGTACATGAGGCCCCATGTGTGTGAATGAGAGGGAGGCCAGTGGAACAGTGAGGCTACAAGGAGCAGAGGTCACAAAGGTGCAGGACTTCAAGGACTTGAGGTCCACTATCCAGGAAAATGGGGAATTTAGGAAAGAAGTGAAAAAGAGAGTCCAGGCAGGATGGAGTGGATGGAGAAAAGTATCAGGAGTGAT
>JBBPBX010040054.1:0-29568 GCA_038048925.1 Garcialebias charrua | reverse complement strand
TATATATATGTATGTATGTATGTATATATATATATGTATGTATATATATATATATATGTATGTATATATATATATATATGTATGTATATGTAGTGGACATGACCGTGCCCGCTCTGATACTTGAACTGTCCCAGTAACACCTTTTCACTGATACTCTCAGAAAAAAGACATTGACACTATTTTATTACATTATTTTGAATCAAAACACAATAAGTCAGATGTAAGAATTATGAGGAGGACAATATTAATACTGACCTCTTTATCTTAATTAATTTACTTATTCAGATTGAATAGTAAATTCACGGATTCTGTTCTTTTTCAGTTTACCCAATATTTCTGTGATCTTTATGATGGATAAATACACAAAGCCATTAAGTGACAAAGACGTTAACTTAGTTTGATATGTCAAAGAGACACTATCATTTATTTAAAATAAATCAACTAAATTAACACCATTACACTTGATTGACATGATTTCACTTTCTTTCAAATTAATACGTCAGCACACTTGAATTTAACACAACAGACATAAATATTAGATGTTAAGCATATTTAGTCTGTGGGCTCTTTAACTTAAAAAATATAGTTTCCAGCTTAGGTTGAGAGGGAAAAGAAATAGGAAAGATTTATGGAGGAAGAAAAGTTAAGAGTCAGGGAGTTATCTTGATGTGTTTAACCAGAAACATGGCAGTTCTCCGGCCGATTAAAGCTACACGTTGGTACCCTTGGCAAAGCATTTGACGACTTGTTACCTCGTGAAGATGGTCAGTCTCCCTCGGTCCAGTTTGGTCAGTTCGTTTACCATTCTCAGCGTCTCCAGACGTGCGCCTTGACTCGAACCGAAAGTAACGGCAGCTCCTGGTGTTGTTTTCAAGATAAGACGTTCCTTAAAGGAATGTCAATAAAAGAGAGCTTTTCAGCTGTTGAAGATGGCTTATAACTTGGCATGTTATAAGTCTTTAACTGAATGACATGGTCATTAGCGTGTTGACCAGACGATCATCAGTTCTTTGGAGAAGACCATGGTTTGAGGCTTACTCCAGCAGACTCTGTCAGTTCCAGCAACAGCTTAGAACTTTAAGGAAGGATCTGTGATCAGTGACTTGTTGTTCTTCTCTGATTGGTCCAAACAAACCAGTGGATGAAGGTCACTCGGATAGGAGAAGATCAGTTTTTAGAACAGAGAAGAAGTTATTTAGAATGAAGACAGAGAAACAGATTAGACTGGAGCCAGCTTCATAAAACAACTGATTAAAACTGTGTTCTAACTTCTAACAAAACTGATCGAGTTCAGTCTGACATTAATTCACTTTCAACGTTTGATTCATCATATGAAGAAGTGATCATTATTTTGAAATAACATTGGATTTCCAACTTGAATTAAACAGTTTGAATTAAACAGTCTTTGACTTAACAAACATTGAATTCAATAATGCTTATACAAGTAACACAAGGTTATTCATTAACACAAAAATAGAGGAATAAGAGAGTCTCTTATGACTTATTGTGTTTTGATTCAAAATAATGTAATAAAATAGTGTCAATGTCTTTTTTCTGAGAGTATCAGTGAAAAGGTGTTACTGGGACAGTTCAAGTATCAGAGCGGGCACGGTCATGTCCACTACATCTCCCCCCTTTTGGAAGTCATCGCCAGTCCTTGGGGATGGGGTCCAACACGAAAGGAAACCTTGAACTGTCTCTGATCTTGAAGTAATCCAGCAAGTGGAAAAAAAAATCAAAAATTATAATCCCATAAAGTTTTTGGAAATTCCATACTGTTCGTAGGTAATCCCATTGCGGTAAGCTTTTAATCCCTCGGAAAACTGAGTCTGTTAACTCTTGGAAAACAAAGTCTGTGATCCTTTGGAAAACAAAGTCTTATAATCCACAACGATAATTCCACAGCAGTAATTCCATATCGATTAGAGTTGGTGATTTCATCAGCAACAATTGTTTTTATAATCAGCATGTAGAGGGGATCCCTCGATTGACGCAGAGGAGGCGACCCTTGGATGAAGGTTGAAGACCAACGTTGAAGTATCAGGTCCCCACATCGAAGGTTGAAGGCTGGTTGGTTTCCAGTCCGTGCCACTCTGGTTCTATGTGTCATGCAATTATGTGGTTTTAGGTGGGCTTATGATTGGGATTTTACATTAGCCTTACCTATATGCACCTGGTATGTAAGCTATCATGGTTTAGATCAGCTATAACTACCAATTAAGGGGTGGATCATTCATCAAAAGTTAAATATAGGGATCTACGTCTATAAAAGGTTCAGGAGGGCTTCTGTAACGAAGGCCTCTTCTTCCAAACTATTCCTCCATTCATAACTTAGCTTAAAGTTAAACTAAAATAGAAAAGAAAATATAGTTTGGTCTAAATGTCTGTTGTCCTTTAAGACGACGACGTAGGATTTGATATTCCCTATAAATTTTGAAGTCTATGGCGAGACTCATCAAAATGAATAATGATCTAGAATAGAATCGATCGAATCGGTTCAAATTAGAAATTGTGAGATCAGTGTAGATTATAGTACCTTAAGTAGCATTAATCTACAATGACACTTCAATTACTGAGGTTTAACAAAATGAAAACTGCATGTTGGCATAGTTAAATCCATTTAAGTCTTCAACTTATCATTAATAAAAACCTCTTTTGGCTGGGAGTGTTCAGAAAACAATATCAAGCTTCAATAACAACAAAAGTAGCAACTAAGCAACTAGAAAACAACGTTTCACTGCTTCAACTCACTCCTGTCGTCAGATTCCAACGTGTATCACACAATAAAAACAGGTCTTAGCTTTATAACCGATGTCAATTAAATCCTGCAGATTTAAACGGTTGTTAAGGTTAGTTTTTTGTTGTGGGTTTTAGGCTTAGCGTTTCTAAGTTCTAGTTGGAGCCGTTTCTTTTAGCAACTAATATAGTTTAAACTGTTTAGTTTATTTACTATCGTGTGCTTGGACGACCTTAATTTCCCATGAAGTCTGTGAGTTTGCGAGATCTTTGTCGTTTGTGGGGTTATTGAAATCTTTGTCTTTGTCTTGGGCATGACCTAACATCACCCCCCTGAGGTCATGGGGGACCACGAACACAGGTGAGGACGTCCGTCCATGGGCACAAGTTAGGATGCCAATGTTTAGTTTAAGCTGTTTTCGCAGCTGAGAGTAGACAGTACACAGGAACCTTTTAGGTTTCGGCCAACGTTTCTTCTTACGTTTACCTCTTTCTGTGTAATTCAGGTGTGTCACAACTGTCGGCACAGTCGCAGGTGTGTCTGATTGTTCAGACTGCGACGGGTCACTGTCGTTGTGTGTGCTTGCCCCCCCTTTGTCTGAAGAGGGGCTCTTTGAGTCTGTAGAAACTATGTCATTTCTGATTAGTTCTAGACTCAAATGCTCTTGAACCAAGGTTTCCTCGAAAGCTTGGCTGATTGCCGATTTATCTATCCCAGAGGACAGAACAGCGTCTTCGGTGTGGGATCCGTGGATCTCCACACCTTCTTCTACCTGTGGTAGGTAGTGTTCAGTGAGTGCTGATTGTTTTAGCTCACAGAGGAGGTTCTCATGTTGGGCCCCGGTTGGGTCCAACTGTTGTGTCTCTTCTGCCTCAACTGTATTTGAAGGTTCACTTACCGGGCTTGTGTTCTCGGTTGAGGAGTCATCCGTGCCTTCTGCGGTACCGTCTGTTAGACAGACCGTGTCATGACCTTCAGGATCTTGTTGGCTGTCAGCATTTTGTTTGCTGTCAGCATCTTTATTTTCAACATCTGAGGCATCTGTGTTAATGTTATTAATGTTAACTGTGAGCTCTGAGTTTTTGTAAAAGATAGTGTTGCACATTGCTCCAGGTAGGTCAATGTTGATAGTGTCATTATCAATGGTAACGCCACTCATTGTATCAGGTTGGTCAAGCACTGTAACATTCAAATCTACTAACAAACTACTTACTTCCTCTGTCTCTTCCGAGCATAGAGGTGTTGGGCCATTTTTCTGGGACATTCGTGACACTTTGCACGTCTCGAACTTTTCTGTTCGAGGCGCAGGAGGTGCAGTTCCGAGGCTCGGGGGCTTCTGTTGGGACCACGCATTGTTACATGAGTTTAGGTCCTCATACTTCAATTTCTTTTGAAGTTCACCCACCGGTAGACCTTGGTTTTCACCCACCTGGTTCGTTCTGAACCATTTTGGGTCTCTTAAAGAGTCAACACCTACCTTTTGTGGTTCATCGCTTGTCTCAGACTTTTCAATCTGAGGTGCTCCAGGAGCGGGGCTCCCTCTAAACCATTGTAAGTCACTGTTCCAGCTGGCACCAACCTTTCGTTGTTTGTCAGTTTGAAAATCTTGTTTATTCTTGCTTGCATTATCCAACCTTTCTATCAACCGACGTACGTTCTCCATCTCCTCTGAGGTCAGAGGGCCTTTGATACGACAGCGTTTATTCTCGCTTTCTATAGGAGAGAGAACCTCTTCTATTTTTAGCGACTGGGATACGACCTTTTGACCTGGGCACACCTCAGAGGGTGTTTTGCTTTGCATGTGAGCCTCAAAAGCAGTTACAGCACCCTGTATAATTTCATCCAAAGATGTTACTTCTAATTGACACCAGGTGTACAATGGCAACTTGAATCTAATATCAGAGATTAGATTATTTCTGAAAACAGATTTGAAAAGCGTCTGCTCTTCAAGTCCCGGTTCCATTATGTCGCCTGCATACGCCTTGAAAATCCTGTCAAAGAAATGCAAAGGATGTTCATCTTTTTCCTGCAAGACATTTCGGGCAGCTAAGTAGTCACCACACAATGAGAGAGATTTTCTCTCTGTGCGAGGTGCAGGGGGAGCAGGTCCTCGGCTTCGGGGTCCCTCTTGGTACCCTGTGATGTATGAGTCTACTAGAGGCACATACTGTATGAGCCTTGGACGCGCACCTTCTTGAACTTCCATCTTTGTTTTGATTTTTGTGAAAATCAATAAGACAGTTCGTATTTTAATGTGTGCAAATAAATCTTCACTTTTAAATGTGGCATTGAGTCAATCAAACTAACCAGCTGTGTGGTTTAAGTGTTTCACCGTGTAATAAGTATTTCTATTCATAGGTACCTTCTTTCAGGGTTTACCCTTAAATGAATTGTAAAAGTTAAATGCAAGCAGTGTTAACTTTAAATATAACTTATTTTTTAACAACAGTTACTAACTAACACAAGCATGATTTTCGTTTTACTTACTCAAAAACTTTTTAAAAGATTTGAAATAAATGCAATATTCACACTAAAATGTTCCCAGGAAGCTGCTCCATCATGCCTTAAAAAGATGTATTGCAGTTTGGCTAAACTGTTTTGCTGTATTTTGACAGTTATCAGGAGTGAAAATAGGATTTCTTGTTTGTTATTTTAAATATTTTTTATTTAAAATAAACTGGAGTTTTTGTATGCTCAACATAACATTACAGATGTTTTAAAATAAATGCAGAGGGTTTTAGCATCTATTCTGTGTAAATGTTTCTTGTTCTCATTCTTTTAACCAGCAGATTGCAGGTTTTCAAAGCTTAAATTACCACAATGTGACTGTAATTACTCATTCTGGCCGCTATAGAGGCGCTGTTGGCTCTAAGGCCGCGTTGACTACCTTTTAGCATTTAGCCGTAGCTTTAAACTAAATCGGATAAACGTCAACTTTTGGGATGAGTTTTAGCCTGGATGTGACAATCGCCTAAACAAACGTTCATTTAAGAAACGAATCGATTTGTTTAAAATGTTTAGAACAAGTTCTGTGAACTTTCAGATATAAAAAAAACGATCTTTTTCCTTTTTTTCTCTATCGGGGTCACGTCACTTCCGTTGACGTGTCGTTCGTGTTGCATTTAGGGACGTGCGTGCAGTCGGACGTTTGAGTTCTACCGACGTCTAAACGCTCTAAAACCCCTTTAAATATCTCAAAACACCGCGGTTAAACAGTTTCTGACGATATTTTATGCCTAAAAACGAAACAAGCCAGATAATCTGTCAGAATTGTGTGAACAAAACTGAAATTTGACGATCAACTGTGTATCACGTGATCACCTTGAACCAACCACAGCATGACAACAGATGTTATGAGCGTAGCGTCAGCATATAGCTTTATCAAACCCAGACTCTTTTTCAACACATAAAACGCTAAAATTCACCACAAAAATTCTGTGAACGAATCGTTTCACATCAGAACAGTTTTACCAAGCTGCGCCCAGTAAAAATAGCAAGATAAATGTCGCCAACACGGACTTTTTACCGTATCTGCAGCAACACGTCAGAGCTAACAACTGGACCGGGTCAGAACCAGATCCGACAGCTTCAGACACAAAATGCTATTATTCCTGCTTAAAATGTAACGATACCACTCGACAGCAATTTTCAGATGAACTATGAAGCTCTTATAGGCACAGTTTTGACACGGCGGTCAAACGTAGATGCGCGTTTATCTGTGACATGTTAGCAAAGAGTCCAAACGACCCAGAACCAGAACCACACAGCAACATCAAATTTTAACCCAAAAACTTCAACACATGTAGTAATATAGGATAGGGGTCAGTTTAATGACTTACCTATATTTTAGATGTATAAATTGGCAGGGTTTAGACTGACACAAAAATACATCATTAATTAAACGGGTTCTCTCTTTTTCAGCTTAATACCAATAATTCTATACCTTGACCAGATGTAATTCACAGGAAACGTTAAACTTATGTTGGCACAGCAGGACTGGACCATTTATTTAACATAAT
Organism: Garcialebias charrua; assembly: GCA_038048925.1. Lineage (NCBI taxonomy): Eukaryota > Metazoa > Chordata > Actinopteri > Cyprinodontiformes > Rivulidae > Garcialebias > Garcialebias charrua. The sequence continues at coordinate 22,812 of JBBPBX010040054.1, read as the reverse complement.
TGTAAATTACATCACACATTTGTACATGATTGGTTGATTATTTTTCCTATAATTAACTTCAGCACAGATGAAATATAGGAACAACAGAACAAGTGAAGGATGATATTTTACTCATTGCTGCAGGTACATTAACTTAGTTTCTGGCTTAGGAAGATAAAGGTTTAGGAGGAGAAAAATGGAGGAAGAAAAGTTAAGAGTCAGGGAGTTATCTTGATGTGTTTTAACCAGAAACATGGCAGTTCTCCGGCCGATTAAAGCTACACGTTGGTACCCTTGGCAAAGCATTTGACGACTTGTTACCTCGTGAAGATGGTCAGTCTCCCTCGGTCCAGTTTGGTCAGTTCGTTTACCATTCTCAGCGTCTCCAGACGTGCGCCTTGACTCGAACCGAAAGTAACGGCAGCTCCTGGTGCTGTTGTTCAAGATAAGACGTTCCTTAAAGGAATGTCAATAAAAGAGAGCTTTTCACGGCTTGAAATAGATTTATAACAGGCATGTTATAAATCTTTTACTGAATGACATGGTCATTAGCGTGTTGACCAGACGATCATCAGTTCTTTGGAGAAGACCATGGTTTGAGGCTTACTCCAGCAGACTCTGTCAGTTCCAGCAACAGCTTAGAACTTTAAGGAAGGATCTGTGATCAGTGACTTGTTGTTCTTCTCTGATTGGTCCAAACAAACCAGTGGATGAAGGTCACTCGGATAGGAGAAGATCAGTTTTTAGAACAGAGAAGAAGTTATTTAGAATGAAGACAGAGAAACAGATTAGACTGGAGCCAGCTTCATAAAACAACTGATTAAAACTGTGTTCTAACTTCTAACAAAACTGATCGAGTTCAGTCTGACATTAATTCACTTTCAACGTTTGATTCATCATATGAAGAAGTGATCATTATTTTGAAATAACATTGGATTTCCAACTTGAATTAAACAGTTTGAATTAAACAGTCTTTGACTTAACAAACATTGAATTCAATAATGCTTATACAAGTAACACAAGGTTATTCATTAACACAAAAATAGAGGAATAAGAGAGTCTCTTATGACTTATTGTGTTTTGATTCAAAATAATGTAATAAAATAGTGTCAATGTCTTTTTTCTGAGAGTATCAGTGAAAAGGTGTTACTGGGACAGTTCAAGTATCAGAGCGGGCACGGTCATGTCCACTACATATATATATATATATATATACATATATACATATATAATATATATATATATATATATATATATATATATATATATATAATCCTTCACGTTCCGAGAACCAAATTAAGGACCATGGGAGACCGGGCTTTCAGTGTGGCTGCCCCCCGCCTGTGGAACTCTCTTCCTGACTGTCTGAGAGCCCCACAGTCTGTGGTTGACTTTAAGAGCGGCTTGAAGACCTTTCTTTTCGACCGAGCATACTCTACCTCCTCATGATTCTACTTTTGATCTTAGTTGATATTGTTATTGATTTTACTTGTTTTTTTACTTGTTTTATTGACATTTAATTCTGTTGCATCTTGTAGCACTTTGAGATTTTCATTAATGAAAAGTGCGTTATAAATTGAATTCATCATTATTATTATTATTATTAAGAGAATGGAAATGGCTGTAGTCAACACCTATTTCCAAAGGTGGGAGGAACTTAGAGTGACCTATAGACCCATTTACAGCCTACGTCATCAAGCAGCTGCGCGCGCATCGTCGCAACAGCAGTATGGCGGCTCGTAGTGTATTATCAAGCTACGCTAGCGGGTTATCGGTAAATGATCGCAAAGCTTACTTTAATAAGTTAACTTTGAGCAATGGCCATCAGCTTCCTGATCCGTGTACAGTTACTGAATGGGAGGATGACGTGAGTAAGTGGCCTAGCATTCAGTGGCCTGATATTTACACGTATTTGGTGGAGAAACCTAGCGTGTACACAAGAGAAAAGCTACGAGCATACAAATCACTCGATGCGTATGACTACGTTGTTTGTGGACATGTACAGGAAGTGCGTTATAATGATTTGGACGCAGATTTCTGTGTTTTAAAGTCCAAAGTCCTCCCCAGTCAGAGACAAGGTGCAAAGACTACAATGTATGAGGCTTGGGTAATTGTCAACAAAGTGGAGAACTACATTCTCACAGCAAACTGCACCTGTATGGCAGGGTAAGTTAATTTTGTTTCTTGATATGCATAATTTGCTTCTGTTTTAGGCCACTGCAATTTTAGATGTTACATTATTTCAATTTTCAGTGTAAAATGTTTTAATTGCATTGCTCAGATAACTTAGTCATTACATATTCCAAAATATTCATCCAGTGGTCACAGTGGCTTGAATTTCAGAAGCTAATGAAAATCACAAATGTTTATTTAGTTACAAGCAAAGTCAGAACTTAGTCAGGAAACATTCAAAAGTGACATTTCCACCATAACATGTTAGTAATTTCCAACATTTCAGCCTAGGATCATGCTGTAGTCATGCAGCTGCCATACTGTTCAAAGTTGAGCTCGCAGTTAGGATGGGAAGGACAGAGAAGGCAGCAGTTACCTCCGGTGTGTGCGTGTGGAAAGAGAGTCGGAAAGAGGTCAAGCCAGCTCCACTGAGTGAAATCAAGTTCACCAAAACTAAGAGGCTACGCAAGCAGTTTCCAGCAGCATCAAAACCTACTCACAAGAACAGTGAGACACCCAGAGGCATGTAGATGTTGACAGAGGCAAAATAAGGCCCACTTTGATAATTTTTACATTTTCAGGGACTCCAGACTAACTTATTTATACAAGTAACAAAGTTCACACTCATTTCATTTTTATTCATAACATACATTGGCCTCTACTCCTAATTACAAATTTTTTTTAGCGACTAAAGCATCTAATTTTAAATCATTATTAATAGAGAAGTGGCTAAACACATTTTTAACAGTCTGAACTTCACAGGAGTCTGAACTTCACAGGTAAAATAGAACCCAGCTAAGTGCAGTCTGGAGCCCTGCGTTTACATTTTCATCTCACTTTTGAAGATATGGATGTAATATACCACCCTAACTATCTTTGTATTTTTTTTAAATAGTGCTGACAGATGACGACATCCTTGAACTGCGGGCTGTGGACCCAGATTGTGCAGTGCTGACGACCTTCGACAACAGTGACACGGACACCGCTTCATCCGACGACAACTATGAGGATCATCAAGATTTACCGGAGCCCTTAACTGCTTTATTCAGCACATCATCCAGAGACCTGACACCCGATGAACTAAAGGTGAAATGTGAGGAAACATTTCACCTGCTGAAAACTAAACACACACCTTATCAGTGCAAAAGGCTGGAAGCTGTAACTCGACAGCAGTCAAAGTCTATGGAGTGGAACATCCATAGAGCTGGTCGAATCACAAGCACCAAATTTCATCGTGCCACCACTTCGGACATGATCAGCAACACATATCTGATGGATGTAATGCAGTACAACCACAGAGATTTAAATGTACCATCTGTGCTGTGGGGACAAAACATGGAGGAAACTGCACGACAAATATACACTGATTTAATGGCCAAAACACATGAAGATTTAACTGTAAGCTGCTGTGGGTTAGTAGTGCTGCCTTCTGAGCCACACCTTGGCTCATCACCTGATGGAATAGTAAGTTGTAAATGCTGTGGCAAAGGTGTGGTGGAAATAAAATGTCCATACAAATATCAGCAAAACTTTAATGGATGTACAGATGACAGTAAGTTTTGTTTGGACAACTCTTTCACTTTAAAGCAATCACACCCATACTACCATCAGATCCAACTGCACATGTTTGTTTGTGATGTCAAATACTGTGACTTTGTGTTGTGGTCAAAACAACAACTCATTCTACAGCGTGTTCTAAAAAATCTAGCGTTTCTACAAGAGACCCTGCCAAAAGCTCAAAACCTTTTCATCTCAGGTTTGTTGCCAGAACTCCTGACCAGAAGACACGATCCTGCCTTTGAGTCTGAGAAAACCTGTAATGTTTGTGAAAGGCCAGAGTATGGCAAAATGATCAGCTGTGTTAAGTGCAATAACTACTTTCACTACAGCTGTGCAAAAATCAAAAGGAAATCAGCAACTTGGACCTGTGAGGAATGCCAGATGTTTTTGGCCTGAATGTGAAAAATTCCATGAATTTGTGCATAAACAATTACGAAATGTCAGGGTTTTTAAATACTTTGTTTTGTACCACCGTAGCTGTTATAGGTGGTCTGTTATTTACCTTGATCTTTGCAGCCATTAATAATCTGATGTTGATTGTTTTAAATAAATCTTATATTAAACATCTTAATTTTTTGGTAGGTTTCTAGTCTGTTTTTCATGTCAAATTCAATTATTTAGATTAATTTTGAACCACGTGGTACCTGTATATACAATTTTAAAGAAATACACAAGTTCTAATTTAATCAAATCGTTTGTTTATTGTTAGACAGATGACAGTTTATTGATCTACTGTAGTACATCAACATTTAAAAGTTCATTTCAAGTGATGTGGATCAAATAGCAAACACATATGTAAAAATTTTCAGAAAGTTTTTATGTTCAGAACAGTTACTTTTTATGTTCAGAACAGTTACTTTTTATGCAGTTACAGAGAAATTACTTTTTTGGAACAACACTTTTACAGAGGTTTGTCAGGGCACCACATAACACAACAATGTCATCTAACATATCAACTTGTGACAGTGGAATTACACTTTGTAAAATTTTAAAGTTCTTCCACCGACCAATGACTCGCTCAACATGTATCCTGACACGAGAAAGCTGTCGTGATGAGTCCACCTCATGTGCAGAGAGCTGTTTCTTTCCCTTTGTGAAATGAGGGATGCGAAGGGTTGCACCATAAGCTGCCAGCTCATCTCTGATTAGAAATCCCCTGTCTGCTAATACCTCATCCTTAGACTCCAAAAGTTGTAAGAAACCAGATTCGTTTGTAATCTGTTTATCGGATACCCGCCCACCCCACCCAGGAGACAGAAAACTAATTGACCCAGCAGGGGTGATGGCAATTAAATATTTGACTGTGTTATTGTGTTTATAATTTGACCATGTCTGAGCCCTGGCTGTCAAATTACTTGGTCTGGCGATAAAAATTTCAGTACAATCTATGATACATCGACATTTTTTAAATTTACGCTTAAAGATTTTGGGCATGTTTTTAAGTATGGCACCTTTTGTTGGCCATTTAATGAGCGGCTTGAGGATCACGGCCATTACAGGTATCCAAGTTCTGCAAATATTTGAAATGGTGGTTTTTGATACATTGAATCTATATGCCAAGTCAACGTTACTTAGGCCTAACCTTAATTTCATCAGAACAACTAATAAGTGATCCTCAACACTAAGTTTTTGGCAGATTTGGTCTACACTGCCAGTTATTTTTTTAAGTACCCATTGGAAGATGACAGATGTAAGTCCTGTGAGAAAAATGAGTTGTGTAAAGTTGCACTTAACAGTTGAATAAGAAAACTGAGATCCTTCCAGTTTATGTTTTAACTTTTGATGTTCAGCCTGTAGCGTGTCAAACTCCTGACGCAGGTGGGCATATTCACTCTGAAGTTGACAGTGCCTCAGGTTCAGATCATCATATTCAGTCCTTCGTACGACATCTTCTTGTGCTGAAAGTTATGAAAAGAAACGGTAAGCAAATGCACCTAAAAGCAGGAAGCAACACTTTATGCTCTGTGACACAGAATGTGCCTGTGCTGTGGCTTGTGTCTTCTTTTTAGCTGATTAATTTTGAACAAAATTCAGCTGTACACATGATTGTGGGGTCAAAACTGCAAGTAAACCATTCGGGTTTGAATAACATATGAGCAGAATGTTGGACGACACCCCTAGTATTTTAGAAATTTTAAATCTATCTATAATTAATTAATTAATGAAACAATAAATTTATTGAAATATTTGTTAGATAGGACATAATTGTACCAGGGTCATGTTCCAAGTTGGATTGTTGTTGTTGATCTGAAGTGACACTGCCAGGGCTGGGTTGATGTGATGACATGCGCACACCATCATCTCTCCTCCTTTTCCTCTGGTACCTAAAATAAAAATATGTGAAGATGTAGCGAGACACATAGTAAATAAACATTTACACATCATCTACTTTTACTACAGAGCTGTATTTTAAAGCCTGCACTACACCAAAGTATGCTAAAGACCATGACAACAGAACAGAAAAAAATAAATAGTAAAGACAGGCCAAAGCAAATTATCCATACCTTTCCATCTTCGCTCGTGCTCCCTGGCTTTTAGTGTACACAAACACAGAAGGTACGAAATCAGGACTTTGATAATCCAACGACATTTCCCCTGAAAATAAAGCACAGAGGCATTTGTTTATTAAGAGCTAGCTTATTAGCAACTAGCTTCTAGCCAACTTTCCGACCGAATTTAACACCAATAAACTGCGTCTAGTTTTTAAAAACAATGTTTAATGACAACCAGGGTTTATGGTGAAATAAAACTAGATGAGTAACCTTACCTGATATAAAATGGGCACCGCATACTCGTGCATTTTTGATGATGTCCTCGGTCCAATCCACCCGCTTGATGGCCTGAAGCCACAGCTTCCTTCGGTGGCTTTGAAATGGCCGATTGCCTCTTGGTATGCAGTAGAACTTCAGTCCTTCCTTAGAATACCTATTTGTACAACCGTATACGCAACATCCTGACATTTTGTTGATGGTGGAGGAAATTGCTTAGCTAGATTCACTCTGCAACTTTGTTGTGCTTGGTAAAAAGCCTGGGTGGGTGGAGTCTTCTGTTGCGTCGATGCGCGCGCAGCCGTCTTTGTTTACAAACACTAAATGGGTCTATAAGAGTGGAGGAAGGAGTACACAATTCGACTACATTCTGTGTAGAAGAGGAAACCTGAGGGAGATTGGAGACTGTAAGGTTGTGGCAGGGGAGAGCGTGGCCAGACAGCATTGGATGGTTGTGTGTAGAATGACTGTTGTTGTGAAGAAGAGAAAAAGAGTAAAACCAGAGAAGAAGACCAAATGGTGGAAGCTGAAGAAGGAAGAATGTTGTGAGAAATTCAGAGAGGAGCTGTTAAAGGCTCTGGGTGGTAAGAAAGAGCTTCCAAATGACTGGGCTACTACAGCAACAGTAATTAGAGAGACAGGTAGGAAGGTACTTGGTGTGTCATCTGGACAGAGGATGGATGATAAGAAAACCTGGTGGTGGAATAGTGAAGTGCAGGACGCAGTTCAAAGAAAGAGGTTAGCCAAGAAGAAATATGACAATGAGAGGACTGAAGAGGGGAGACAGGAATATAAGGAGATGGGATATAGAGCAAAGAGGAAAGTAGCTAAGGCAAAGCAGAGGGCGTACGATGAGCTGTATGGGAGATTGGACACTAAAGAGGGCGAGAAGGACTCGTACCGATTGGCAAGACAGAGGGATCAGGCTGGAAAGTATGTGCAACAGGTTCGGCTTATTAAAGATAGGAATGGAAATGTTCTAACAAGTGAGGAGAGTGTGACAGGAAGATGGAAGGAGTATTTTGAGGAGCTAATGAATGGAGAGAATGAAAGAGAAAGAAGAGTAGCGGTCATAGAAACTGTGGACCAGGAAGTGGGAAAGATTAGCGAGAATGAAGTCCAGAAAGCTCTGAAAAGAATGAAGATGGGGAAGGCAGTAGGACCTGATGACATACCAGTGGAGGTTTGGAAAATGTCTGGGAGAGATAGCAGTGAGGTTTTTGACTCATATTCAATGGCATATTTGATGGTGAGAAAACGCCTGAGGAATGGAGAAGAAGTGTGCTGGTGCCAATTTTTAAGAACAAGGGTGATGTACAGAGTTGTAGCAACTACAGAGGAATTAAGTTGATGAGCCACACGATAAAGATCTGGGATAGAGTTATGGAAGCAAGACTTAGACAAGAGGTGACTATTTGTGACTATTTGTGGTTTTATGCCAAGAAAGAGCACCACAGATGCCATCTTTGCTTTGAGAATGCTGATGGAGAAGTACAGAAAGGGTCAGAAAGAACTCCATTGTGTCTTTAGAAAAAGCATATGACAGGGTGCCATGAGAGGAGGTGTGGTATTGCATAAGGAAATCTGGAGTGGCAGAAAAGTATGTTAGACTGGTACAGGACATGTATGAGGACAGCAGGACAGTGGTGAGATGTGCTGTAGGAGTGACAGATAGCTTCAAGGTGGAGGTGGGATTGCATCAAGGATCGGCTCTGAGCCCCTTCTTGTTTGCTCTGGTGATGGACCGACTAACAGATGAGGTCAGGCAGGAATCCCCATGGACTATGATGTTTGCAGATGACATTGTGATCTGTGGTGAGAACAGGGAACAGGTGGAAGAGAACTTGGAGAGGTGGAGGTATTCACTTGAAAGAAGAGGAATGAAAGTCAGCCATAGTAAGACAGAGTACATGTGTGTGAATGAGAGGGAGGCCAGTGGAACAGTGAGGCTACAAGGATCAGAGGTCACAAAGGTGCAGGACTTCAAGTACTTGGGGTCCACTATCCAGGAAAATGGGGAATGTGGTAAAGAAGTGAAAGAGAGAGTCCAGGCAGGGTGGAGTGGATGGAGAAAAGTATCAGGAGTGATTTGTGACAAAAAGGTGTCAGCAAATGTCAAAGGAAAAGTTTACAAGACAGTGGTGTGGTGAGACCAGCTATATTGTATGGTCTGAAGATGGTGGCATTGACAAAAAGACAGACAGAACTGGAAGTGGCAGAAATGAAGATTCTGAGGTTCTCCTTAGGAGTGACCAGGATGGATAAGATTAAGAATGAGATCATCAGAAGTACAGCACAGGTCGTTGAACAACTGGGAGATAAAGTTAGGGAGGCCAGACTGAGATGGTTTGGACATGTCCAGAGGAGGGACAGTGGGTATATTGGTAGAAGGATGTTAGAAATGCAGCTGCCAGGAAAAAGACAAAGAGGAAGGCCAAAGAGGAGATATATGGATGCAGTTAGAGAGGACATGAAGGTAGTTGGAGTGAGGACAGAGGATGCAGAGGACAGAGTGAGGTGGAGGAGGATGACTCGCTGGGGCGAGGCCTGAAGAGGGAAAAGCCGAAAGAAGAAGAAGAAGAAGATGTGAAATAAAATAAAATAGTAATAAAAGAACAAAACAAAAACAGCTAGGCTGTAAAGCGATGTAGAAAACTAAAAACAGGAACAGGTCTGCATTAGCCTGGCCCTCGCCTTCCTGCACAGCTCCGCTCAATTCTCATTTCCCTTCACTGCACAGTCTGGGACTTCTCCCATTAACAACGATTTCTCCGGTAGATTTTTGTTCGGACCAATCAGAGAACAGAAGGGGCGGAGTTTTTGGCCCCTAACCCACGCCCCCACCTGTCCCAGCGCAGCCAGCGAGCATTCGCATGTTCTCATTCAAAGCGATGCAAAGCGATGCAGGACTGTTTTATATGTGACACAAATTTATTAATTTCCCCTTCTTAATCCCTTATCTGGAGTTTTCTTTTGTTTTTTTCCCAAAAGTCAAGTAATCGCTCCCTCCTCCTTCTCCTCCACCCTCCGTTGAGTGAAATGAACAAGGAGGAAATGGCTGAGGTTGTCACGAGAATTAAACTCGGGTTTTACGTTGCTGACCGAGTCCCATCAGATTTTCTGGTCTTTTGGTGAGCTGGACCAGCGATCCATGGTTTTATTTTATTAAAATGTTTTATTAACATATAAACACAGAATTTGCGCAGCGAGAGAAAAGCTGCAGGAGGCGGAGCAGTTGTCAGTCAAGTTCACCAGAGCACGGGGGGTGGCTCTGAGGGGAGGGAGCAGAATGCTTTCCCTGTTCAAAATATCCAATGGTTTTGTTCCTCAGCAGAGGCCAACGCCTCCAGCAAGAATCGTTTCTCTATGGAAAAAGTCCAGACCCTTGTCTGAAGCGAAGTGAAGGACACGGTCTGGTTTTAACCAGGCTAGGTCTGCATTGGTTTTTGCCATGAATTTAGCAAATGTTTGAAGCCACAGAGGTCAAGGTCGAGACCTTCAGATCTTTTTGCAAGATATTCCAGGAAATGAGAGGAGAGTATTAGAAGGCCCTTTTGCCTAGTTCAGTCTATGGCTGAAGCCAGCCACTAGGGAGCACAAGCCAGTGTATCTCTTGTGCCGGTCCCAAGCCCGGGTAAATGGTGAGGGTTGTGTCAGGAATGGCATCCGACGTAAAACACTTGCCAAAACCATAATGCGAGTTCATCAAAGTGAAACCATACCGGATCGGTCGAGGCCCGGGTTAACAACGTCCGCCACCGGTGCTGTTGACAAACAGGGTGCCGGCGGAAATTGTACTACTGTTAGTCGAAGACGCCGAGGAGGAAAACGTGTCAGGAGACAGAGGGAGAGGAGGAAAGTGAAGAATGTAGGACTGAGGGTTGCAACTCTAAATGTGGGGACAATGACAGGCAAAGGTAGAGAGCTGGCTGACATGATGCAGAGAAGAAAGGTAGATGTTTTATGTGTCCAAGAGACCAAGTGGAAGGGCAGCAAGGCTCGCAGTATTGGAGCAGGGTTCAAACTGTTTTACCATGGTGTGGATAGAAAGAGAAATGGAGTAGGGGTGGTCCTGAAGGAGGAGTTGGCAAAGAATGTAGTAGAGGTGAAGAGAGTGTCAGATAGGGTGATGTGTCTAAAGGTAGAAGTAGAAGGTCTGATGCTAAACATAGTAAGTGGTTATGCTCCACAGGTTGGATGTGATGAGGAGGAGAAAGATAAATTTTGGAAAGATTTGGATGAAGTGATAGAGAGTATTCCCAGGGAGGAAAGAGTGGTGATTGGAGCAGACCTGAATGGACATGTTGGTGAAGGAAACAGAGGGGATGAGGAAGTGATGGGTAGGTTTGGTGTCAAGGAAAGAAACCAGGAAGGACAGATGGTGGTGGATTTTGCCAAGAGAATGGAAATGGCTATAGTCAATACCTATTTCCAAAAGAGGGAGGAACATAGAGTGACCTATAAGAGTGGAGGAAGGAGTACGCAGATCGACTACATTCTGTGTAGAAGAGGAAACCTGAAGGAGATTGGAGACTGTAAGGTTGTGGCAGGGGAGAGTGTGGCCAGACAGCATCGGATGGTTGTGTGTAGAATGACTGTTGTTGCGAAGAAGAGAAAAAGAGTAAAATCAGAGAAGAAGACCAAATGGTGGAAGCTAAAGAAGGAAGAATGTTGTGAGAAATTCAGAGACGAGCTGTTAAAGGCTCTGGGTGGTAAGAAAGAGCTTCCAAGTGACTGGGCTACTACAGCAACAGTAATTAGAGAGACAGGTAGGAAGGTACTTGGTGTGTCATCTGGACAGAGAATGGATGATAAGGAAACCTGGTGGTGGAATAGTGAAGTGCAGGACGCCATTCAAAGAAAGAGATTAGCCAAGAAGAAATATGACAGTGAGAGGACTGAAGAGAGGAGACAGGAATATAAGGAGATGGGACATAGAGCAAAGAGGGAAGTAGCTAAGGCAAAGCAGAGGGCGTACAATGAGTTATATGGGAGACTGGACACTAAAGAGGGCGAGAAGGACTTGTACCGATTGGCAAGACAGAGGGATCAGGCTGGAAAGGATGTGCAGCAGGTTAGGCTTATTAAAGATGGGAATGGGAATGTTCTAACAAGTGAGGAGAGTGTGATGGGAAGATGGAAGGATTACTTTGAGGAGCTAATGAATGAAGAGAATGAAAGAGAAAGAAGAGTGGAGGTCATAGAAACTGTGGACCAGGAAGTGGGAAAGATTAGTGAGGGTGAAGTCCGGAAAGCTCTGAAAAGAATGAAGAAGGGGAAGGCAGTAGGACCTGATGACATACCAGTGGAGGTTTGGAAATGTCTCGGAGAGATGGCAGTGAGGTTTTTGACTCAAATATTTAATGGAATATTTGAGGGTGAGAAAATGCCTGAGGAATGGAGAAGAAGTGTGCTGGTTCCCATTTTTAAGAACAAGGGTGATGTACAGAGTTGTAGCAACTACAGGGGAATTAAGTTGATGAGCCACACAATGAAGATCTGGGAGAGAGTTGTGGAAGCAAGACTTAGACAAGATGTAACTATCTGTGAGCAGCAGTATGGTTTCATGCCAAGAAAGAGCACCACAGATGCCATCTTTGCTTTGAGGATGTTGATAGAGAAGTACAGAGAGGGTCAGAAAGAACTCCATTGTGTGTTTGTGGATTTAGAAAAAGCATATGACAGGGTACCAAGAGAAGAGGTGTGGTATTGCATGAGGAAATCTGGAGTGGCAGAAAAGTATGTTAGACTGGTACAGGACATGTATGAGGACAGCAGGACAGTGGTGAGATGTGCTGTGGGTGTGACAGATACCTTCAAGGTGGAGGTGGGATTGCATCAAGGATCGGCTCTGAGCCCCTTCTTGTTTGCTCTGGTGATGGACCGACTAACAGATGAGGTCAGGCAGGAATCCCCATGGACTATGATGTTTGCAGATGACATTGTGATCTGTGGTGAGAACAGGGAACAAGTGGAAGAGAACTTGGAGAGGTGGAGGTATGCTCTTGAAAGAAGAGGAATGAAAGTCAGCCGTAGTAAGACAGAGTACATGTGTGTGAATGAGAGGGAGGCCAGTGGAACAGTGAGGCTACAAGGAGCAGAGGTCACAAAGGTGCAGGACTTCAAGTACTTGGGGTCCACTGTACAGGAAAATGGGGAATGTGGTAAAGAGGTGAAGAAGAGAGTCCAGGCAGGATGGAGTGGATGGAGAAAAGTTTCAGGAGTGATTTGTGACAAAAAGGTGTCAGCAAAGGTCAAAGGAAAAGTTTACAAGACAGTGGTGAGACCAGCTATGTTGTATGGTCTGGAGACAGTGGCATTGACAAAAAGACAGGAGAAAGAACTGGAAGTGGCAGAAATGAAGATGCTGAGGTTCTCCTTAGGAGTGACAAGGATGGATAAGATCAGGAATGAGATCATCAGAGGTACAGCACATGTTGAACAACTGGGAGATAAAGTTAGGGAGGCCAGACTGAGATGGTTTGGACATGTCCAGAGGAGGGACAGTGGGTATATTGGTAGAAGGATGTTAGAAATGCAGCTGCCAGGAAAAAGACAAAGAGGGAGACCAAAGAGGAGATATATGGATGCAGTTAGAGAGGACATGAGGTAGTTGGAGTGAGGACAGAGGATGCAGAGGACAGAGTGAGATGGAGGAGGATGACTCGCTGTGGCGACCCCTGAAAAGGGAAAAGCCGAAAGAAGAAGAAGAAGAAGAAGAAGTCTATGGCTGAACGATTTTGGAAAATAATCTAATTGCATTTTTTTTTCCTATAAATTGCAATTGTGATTTAAAACGCAATTATTTTTTAATATCTTCTCAAGTATTTTTCAACAAACAGAAGCATTAAATCAATCTGTTTTATAATAAACAATGTCAGATTTATTTAAAGCAGAGATTACAATAAAGCAAACAAATCTATGCCTTTTCTTTTCACCATTTCTATTTTTTCTTGTTTCATAAACATAATAGTAAACATGTTAAGTGAACTTCCTAACTACTGTCTGAACTTCACATGACAGTTAATAAATAAATATAAAAAATTAGATATAAAAAATTACTGTTTGAAGTTCAAACAGTTCGGTCAGTGATCCCTGTCGGCTGATACTTTGCTTACTTGAAGTTGAAGCACTGGTTGTTGTCATTCTAGCCATGCAACCATCGTAAATGTCTTTGTGGTGTTTTTTTTTAAGTGTTGATAAAGATTTGTGTCACGTGACCAGTCAAATTGCAGCCTTCGCGATTAGAAAATATCATTTGATCATATTGCGATATTATTGCAAATGCAATTAATTGTTCAGCCCTAGTTCAGTCCGTACAGAGAGAACACTGCATGTAATAATGTCCTGAGAGTGCACCCTGTAGCTGCACTCACACAGAGACATGTAGGAGGAGATGTATGAAGGCAACAGACCAAGAAGGGATTTAAAGATGAAAATGTACCAGCGAGAGAGTCTACATAAAGTTAATGATGTCCAGTTAACCAGTGAATACAGGGTGCAGTGATGGGTATGATAGTTACAGACAATTATGAGTCTTAGTGCACCGTGATAGACAGCATTCAACATCTGCAGGGTGCTAACAGCTGTTGTGTTATTAACTGTTGACTCAAGAAGCTTTTCCGTTTCAGTGCTCAGAACTTTGATACTGCTACTGCTGCCTTTGATACTATGAAGAATATCTTGCCTTCACGACTTGAGTAGATGGCAGGTATTATATGGAGTGAGCACTCCATAATATAAAAGGCACAGTTTAATCCTGGTTTAAATCGTACCTGACCAACAGTGGCGTGCACAGACATTTTGTGGGGCAGATGCTCAAGTGAAAATAAGGGCACCTTGTGCAGCATGTAATTGCCGGCTGCCTTAATAGGGTGGGATTTATTACAGGCATGTCATGTACATCGTGCATATTTATCTATTTCAAACAATAGCCAAATGCAGTTTGATTGAGAGCTTTAATGACATTCAGCACTCAACAGATTGGTTTCTGTAACAATCACATTGGTAACAACAAAACAAAGGATAGCAATGTCACATTGTGTATGGTTTAGTGTCTCTAAAATAAACAACAATTTGAAATCAACACATTTTATACATAAAATTGCTCATGGCTTTCTTGTTCTATGAAGGATCATCCTTCTATCCCACCCTCTTTTTCATAATCTGAGAACATTGTTTCTCTAGCAGTCCACGTTCTGGACTCTTGACATTTCTGCTCCATCTGTCATTTGACTGTGATATTAATAATTTATCTTCCTCATCTTTCATACTCATAGATGAGTGTTCAAAGAACTTTATAATAACTTAGTGTTTTGTGTCTCTCAGTTGCAGACCTTCAACACTGCTGCACCGTGCAGGACAGTGGAGGATCTTACCACTGGGGCGGCTATGTCACAGGCTCTACATCAGATGTGAGGGGGACTATGTGCATTAGAAAATTGTTGAAATAATGTCACTTTTCAAATATGCAGGTGCTGGTCATAAAATTAGAATAGCATGAAAAAGTTAATTTATTTCAGTAATTCCATTCAGAAAGTGAAACTTGTATATTATATTCATTCATTACACACAGACTGATATATTTCAAACATTTATTACTTTTAATGTTTATGTTTATTAAATTTGTTCATTTTTTTACAAAAGAAACACAATACAAGACAATCCCATTAATGATACGTACACAATGTAAAAAAAAAAGAAAGGTAGCAGAAAGAAGAATAAATCTTATTATATCTGCCCCTTTTTTCAAACAATCAGATTAAACAATAATAATCTTTCACCAGCAGTACAAAATGACTAACTCTTTCTAATTTTCTAATACTAATACTAATACATAACTAATAATTGATACAATACACATTACGCTAATTCATATATATTTTTTCAACAAATTCCTTTTGATCATTTTCTTAAATGTAAACAGTGACTTGGCATTTTTAACTACATTCTCCAAGCCATTCCATAATCTAATTCCCTGGATTGAGGTAGAACGTCCCTTCAAACTAGTTCTGAATTGTGGTTTTACAAACATCTCTGTCCCCTTAAGATTATAACAACTTTGTCTTTTAACAAAATTCATTTGGACATTTAAAGGTAATTCGTTATTCTGAGCCCTATACATAATTGATAAAATATTATAATCAACCAAATCATGGAACTTCAATAATTTCAGTTGATAAAATAATGTACTGGATGGATGACAGTAATGTTTTCTAGTGATAATTCTTACAGCTCTTTTCTGTAATACAAAAATAGGCTTTGTGATTGTTTTACACGCTTTCCCCCAAACATCAATACAATAGATTAAGTGTGGAACAATGATTGTGTTATACAACAAATACAGAGCTTTATCATTCAATAGGTCTCTGACCTTGTATAGTACTGCAATCGATTTAGCTATTTTTATTCTTACATAATTTATGTGTTGTTTCCATGTCAGTTTGTCATCAATAATAACACCCAAAAAAGTAATGTTGATGATTATAACTAACTGACAACTAATGAAAACCTCAAATTCAGTATCTCAAAATTAGAATATTGGGAAAAGTTTCAATATTGAAGACACCTGGTGCCACATTCTAATCAGCTAATTAACTCAACACCTGCAAAGGCCTTTAAATGGTCTCTCAGTCTACATGTAGTTCTGTAGGCTACACAATCATGGGGAAGACTGCAGACTTGACAGTTGTCCAAAATACGACCATTGACACCTTGCACAAAGAGGGCAAGACACAAAAGGTCATTGCTAACGAGGCTGGCTGTTCACAGAGCTCTGTGTCCAAGCACATTAATAGAGAGGTGAAAGGAAGGAAAAGATGTAGTAAAAAAAAAGTGTACAAGCAACATGGATAATCGCACCCTGGAGAGGATTGTGAAACAAAACCCATTCCAAAATGTAGGGGAGATTCACAAAGAGTGAACTGCAGCTGGAGTTAGTGCTTCAAGAACCACCACACACAGACATATGCAAGACATGGGTTTCATCTGTCGCATTCCTTTTGTCAGGACACTCTTGAACAAGAGACCGTATCAGAAGTGTCTTGCCTGACCTAAAGGCATAAAAGACTGGACTGCTGCTGTGTGGTCCAAAGTTATCTCATCTGATTAAAGTCAGATTTGCGTTTCCTTTAGAAATCAAGGTCCCAGAGTCTGGGGGAAGAGAGAAGAGGCACAGAATTCACATTGCTTGAGGTCCAGTGTCAAGTTTCCACAGTCAGTGATGGTTTGGGGTGCCATGTCATCTGCTGGTGTTGGTCCACTGTGTTTTCTGAGGTCCAAGGTCAACGCAGCCGTATACTAGGAAGTGTTATGGTACGTTCAGACCGAACACGTTTTGAGCTGCAGGAGCGGCCAGTATGCAAAGTCAATGGGGGACGCGCCTCTATGGGTCGTGCGTCACGTCACGTCAGTTTGGAACGGCGTGGAATACCCTTCCAGTGGAAGGGGCGGCAGAGCGTTTTCCGTGCATGCGGTGCCCGCGGCAGCCTCCACCGCTCGATTTGAAAATGCTGAACTTTCGCTGCTCAACGTGTCTGACAACCAATCAGGGAGAGTCGGGGGAGGAGAGAGGGAGAGTCAGGTATGTGACGCAGTAACGAGGGGACGGCTGTTGCGCAAGTGTGACGTATTGTTTGTGAGACACGGAAACAACCCGCGAAGTCCTGTTCAAGTATGGAGGAGAAATAAAAAGGACCTTGCCTGGCGGAGTGTCAGTGAGGAAGTCGGGATATCGGGTAAGTTTTGAATTGTAAACTTTTCACGTTTAGCAAGTTTAAGCTTTGTTAGCTCCTCCCACACCCCGCCGCCACCGCCGCTAAAGCTTCTCGTTCTGGTCTGAACACCAGTGTGTGCAGTGCGTCCAGCTTGAGGCGTTTCGCGCTTTTTGGCCGCTCAAAACGCGTTCGGTCTGAACGTAGCATTATGCACTTCATGCTTCCAGCTGCTGACCAACTTTATGGAGATGCAGATTTCATTTTCCAACAGGACTTGACACCTGTGCACCGTGGCAAAGCTACCAGTACCTGGTTTAAGGACCATGGTATCCCTATTCTTAATTGGCCAGCACGTTCACCTGACCTTCACCCCATATAAAATCTATGGAGTATTGTGAAGAGGAAGAGGCAATACAACAGACCCAACAATTCAGAAGAGCTGAAGGCCACTATCAGAGCAACCTGGGCTCTCGTAACACCTGAGCAGTGCCACAGACTGATCGACTCCATGCCACACCACATTGCTGCAGTAATCCAGGCAAAAGGAGCCCCTACTAAGTATTAATGCTGTACTTGTTCATACTTTTCATGTTCATACCGGTACTTTTCATTTGTCCAACCTTTCTAAAAAATCATTTTTTTATTGGTCTTAAGTAATATTCTAATTTTCTGATATACTGAATTTGGGGTTTTCATTAGTTGTCGGTTATAATCACAAACAGTAAAAGAGATAAATATTTGAAATCTATCAGTCTGTGTGTAATGAATGAATATTATATAAAAGTTTCACTTTTTGAATGGAATTACTGAAATAAATCAATTTTTTCACAAGATTCTTTTTTATGACCAGCACCTGTATTTTATGTGTTCTGTGTTTATTTACACAAGATAACAAGCTAAAAAATTAGCATAATTGCTTTAATGTACAGTTCAAGAGTTCATATTTTACTTTAAACACATACAAAAGGAATCTTTTGACCATGTTTTGAGTGGGGTAAATTATTTTTTATCCAGTGTGCTTTTCAAATTAAATCACACATTTGTTTTTTACTCAATTTGCTGTCGCTGTTAACAAAGTATCAGCGTGCTTTAACTTACAATGCAGTCATGTTAGTTCAAATGAAAAAAATAATGCAGTCCGTTTGATCTATTGATAGTCTTGTTTTCTAAAAAAATAACTTTTTCTACATGCATAATTTGAAAATAATTAAAACACATTCCTGCTTTTTGTGAATACTGTGTGATTACAGAGACCCAGCATGGTTCAGTGATAGATGGTTGAGTCGTATCAAAACAGATGTTGAAGACAATTGGAGATTGAAGGTACAAAGTAATGTCTCCTGTCCACCTTCTGCCCTTTCCGTCTTTTGTTTCCATGTTTTTGCTGAACTCAACCTTGTGCTAAATGTTGTTTTTTTAACACACTCTACCTCTATGTGATGCTGCTTCTGACTTCGCATGCTCTCATGACTTCTCTTGGAAAATATGCATGCTTATTGTTGCAACATGTCACGCCTCTAAATCATTTTCTTTTCTAATGTTTTCAGTTGAAAAAGAGGTTCCTTGGCTTTCACATTTTATCCCTCTTTGTATTGGCCTTTTTCAGCCATAAACAGTAACACTCCTTTGTGAGGAGTGTGAGTTTAAATATGCATGTAGAATAGATTAAAATATAAGTACAGTACTTTATTAATCCCCACAGAGAAATTCAATGTTGCTGCAGCCACTCCACAAATACACAGAACAAGACCGTAAAAACAAAAGAAACCAGTGAAAAATGCAAAACAAAGAAAACTATACCATACAGATGTTAAATCAAAAAGGTAAAGGAATTGGACCATTTTCCACACTGTGATATACCAGTAGTACATTTATTTTGAGTGTCTGAAATGTTGAGGGAGGCTTTAAACAGTCTGATGCTGGTGAAGATTCTCAGTCATCCAGGACATGATAAAATCAGAACAAGCGTTCAATACAAAAATGTAGTGGACATGACCTTGTCCACTTTTAAGACACCTGTGTACTTTTGAACTGTCCAGTGATGACCTTTACTGACCTCTCAGTAAAGCAGGACATTTAACACAATTATTCCATTAGTTATAATCTGAGGACATATAGTCACTAAAAGAGACTATTTCTATATCTTGATTTTATTCTAATGTAATCAAGAATAACTTTTCTCATTTTCATGATATGTGCTTTTATGCTGTGTTATTCTGAAATGTGTTAATTACTGTCTTCACTGCTGTGTTTAAAGGTGAAGCCTTCGGGTCACAGAGACCGGACGGTTTTGTTTAGAAACTCAGAGACAGTCTGATGAGCAGGGCTCCAGCGTTATCTGTCTTTTTTCCTAAACATTTCTCTCTGCTGCTGGCTTGTAACCTTGGGTTTGATAAAGCAAGTGAACTCCTCTCTGTGTTCCTGCTTTTAAGTTCTAACTGTGCGGAAACGCTTCAGTCTTTGAATGGACAAAGAGTTTGAATGGACGGAGACCTGAAAGCTCTCTGCCTTGCAGCTGGTCAAGCTTGGTCAAGAGCCAAAGACTAACTTGTCAGCTAGAACTGATGGACGTCTCCATCCAGTTCCCCGAGCAAAAGCTCCAAAGTTCTTAATGAACTTCCTTTGAGAAACATCTCGTCTTGAAGTCAGCCAGAAGCTGCCACATGTTTCTGACGGCTGACGCGGATCCGAGGAGACGTTGGAAGTAAACGACCAGTTCAGACGTACGAGGGCCGGAAGGACTCCGTGCACCTGGGAGGCTGGCAATATCTTTATCAGACGCATCGTCAAAAGGTAAAGAGCGGTTTACAAACGTACCTGGGATTTAGCCGAAGTCGGATGGAATGTGTCATCTCTGGTTACACTCGAGATAAATAACTTAATCTCTCCAACCTCTTATTCCTCCTACTCTTTCCCCTCTCTATCTAAGCTGGAAACTATATTTTTAAGCTAAAAGAGCCCACAGACTAAATATGTTAACATCCAATATTTATGTCTGTTGTGTTGAATTTAAGTGTGCTGACGTTTTAAATTGAAAGAAAGTGAAATCATGTCAATCAAGTGTAATGGTGTTAATTTAGTTGATTTATTCTAAATAAATGATAGTGTCTCTTTGACATATCAAACTAAGTTAACGTCTTTGTCACTTAATGGCTCTGTTTATTTATCCATCATAAAGATCACAGAAATATTGAATAAACTGAAAAAGAAGAGAATCCGTGAATTTACTATTCAATCTGAATAAGTAGATTAATTAAGGATAAAGAGGTCAGTATTAATATTGACCTCCACTTTAATTCTTACATCTGGTGGCCTCGTATCGGCTTCTAAAAGTTTATTGATAAATCTGTGGTCTCAGTCATGAACTGTAACGTCATGTTTGCATAAAAGGATCCAAGTTTTAAACTCTGAGGATAATGATTTTGGCTGGAAGTGTTCAAAGCAGGCAGATTCTGCATGTTTTTATCATTTGAAGCTGTGAGATTATTATTGTTTCAACTCTGTTAGACGCTGTTGGAAGCATTCAGGTGAAGTTTTGTCAGCCGTAGTCTGTGGAAGTTCTGGTTCGGTCCAGTTCACGCGGACTCCTGTACAAAGCTTTGTTTGACCGCCGAGTCAGAAGCCTGAAAGCTAATTTAACATCTACAAGATTGCTGTTGTGGTGTTTTACATTTTAAAGAAGGTCGAAGCAGCATATACTGTTAGAACGTGTCGGTTAGTGGTTCGTGAAACCCGAGTTCTGCTCCTTTAAAGTGGACGGAACCGACCTGAACGCGGCTCCGAGGGAGTCCGTGTCGTGTTACAGTTGAGGTGCTGTGTTACTGAGCGTAACTAAGTTTGCCTGTCTAGATGTGCGCGCCGCATGTTTCAGAATTTTGGGAAGTTAAATTGTAGCGTTTGAGTTGTTTTAAGAGTCTATAAAGTTGTGGTCTGCTGTGCAAGCTAACGTTAAGAAGACGTGTCTCATGTCCGTTTATGAGCTGTGATTGGATGATACGAGTGCTGTGTGCTGTGAATCACTCTTGTAGCGAACGCTGATTCGCTGTTGTGTGCTGTCAATCACTCTTGTGGCGAACGCTGATTCGCTGTTGTGAGCTGTCAATCACGTCGCACGCCGTTGCGACCAGCCCACTTTGTCGTCATTTCCGGTACTACATTGGTCGAAGGTAAGAAAAACTACATTCGCCATTTATGCTTGGAGAATGAACTACATATGCTGTGATTGATTTGTTGACGTCACGTATGTTGTAGCGAGCTCCGCCTCGCTCACGTAAGAAGCTGGTGACGCGCTACGCACGCTGCGTGGGCCCGCCCATTTTTGTCGTCACTTCCAGGTGCCGCACTTTGAGTGACAGGTCACACTCGCTGGCTCACACTCGTTCACACACGAACACACACTTAAACACTCATCTGAAGCCATCAACACTGTCTAGCAACATAAACTTGTCTCTGACAAGAAAGCGGTTCGAGCAATTATCACGTTCTTACTGAAAACTAACCCTAATAGGTTGTTTTCTTTCCATGTACTGATTTAAACTCAGTCGCTTCGTGATAACATACGCGACGCTGCCCCCTGCTGGACGTTAATAGATGAGTTTTCTCTCAACACATCATAAAGTCAGCATTTTTTATGGTGAAAATTACCAGCTTTAAAATTGTTCTGTACACAAACAAAAACTCCTGTTTATTTTAAATAAAGAATTTTTGAAAACAGAGGTACAGACGAACAATTGATGCTCATTTTAAATACTGAAGAGATTTAAAATAACACTCAAAAAAGCATCTTTTATTTGATTTTCAGATTAAATAAAAAAGAAAAGTTGATGGAGAGCAGAGCATTTCCACATTCAAAATTTTAAACAGCATTGGCATACACTGTACACTTTTGGTTAAAAATAGCATTTTTAACGTTTTTCTGTGTACGTTTACAACAGTGAGGTTAATTTGATAACGAATTTCTTTTTCGAATAACACCTGCATGTACCAGCTTGTTGATTTTTACAGACTCAAAACAAATATGGATAAACAATCAGATGAAGTTGTTCCATCCTCATCCTTGGAGGATGCTGATGGTGAGCAAACTCCAGCGCCGGTTGAGGAGAAAATCCCAGCGCAGGAGGATTCAGAGTCTGAGTCAGAGGACACAGATTGTGTTGATAATGCCTTAAAACTGCTAATGAAAACACTCGTGAAGTATGGTGAGGAGGTAGCAGCAATGGACACCCCGACTCTGGACACAGAGTTAGAAAGTCTAGCAACAGGCATAATCAAAAAAGGTGGAAAAAAGCTCAGCGCCGACCGTACTGTCAAATTGGCCTTTCTGTTGAAGACCAGACTGGACCATGAACTGTATAAGAGTGGGGACCTTGAGGATGAACTGGCTGATGAAAAAAATAAACTGGCTGATGAGAAAACTAAACACGAAGGTACCACTTCAGAGTTTGTGTCATACAAGAAAACGACAAATACAGAGATTGAACGTTTAAACAATGAAATACTGTTGCAAACACATTCATATGAAGAAAACATTCGGTCCAGAGGACAAAAATATGACGATTCTATCAGAGAGAATGAAATATTACAGCAACAGGTACAATCGATGTCTAAAGATCTACAAG
>JBBPBX010040053.1:16833-29569 GCA_038048925.1 Garcialebias charrua | reverse complement strand
TAGAGTTGGTCCATACTGATTTGTCAGGACCTGTTACCCCTACAGGCTTAGAGGGACACAGGTATGTTATTTCTTTTACTGATGACTTCTCTGGGGCTGTTGCAGTCTATTTTCTGAAAAACAAAAGTGAAGCGACTGAAGCGACAAAGAAGTTTCTGGCAGACTGGGCACCCTATGGGAATGTTATGTGTTTTAGGTCGGACAATGGTACTGAGTACACAGGTAACGACTTTCAAACACTACTCAGAGATAAAGGCATTAGACACGAAACATCATCACCATACTCCCCACACCAAAACGGAAAAGCAGAGAGACAAGGGAGAACACTTTTTGAAATGGGAAGATGTATGTTATTAGAAAAGGGATTACCTAAAGAACTGTGGCCATATGCCATTCAGTGTGCTGCCCACGTTCGCAACAGATGCTATAATAACAGAACACCCCATATTTCTTAATGACAGGAAGAAAACCAAATCTTTCAAATATGTGGGTATTTGGATCAGAATGTTATTCATACAACAACCAACACAAGAAACTAGACTCAAGAGGAGAAAGGGGACTGTTTTTAGGGTACAACAAAAACAGCCCAGCTTATTTAGTGTACCACCCACAGATGAGAAAAGTTTCCAAACACAGGCTGGTAAAATTCATCAAAGAAAATGGTGTTGACCAACAAACACAGACAGATGTTTGGGAGCAAGGGATCCAGAGTGACAGATACCCAATGCAGGAAAATAGACAGGATGTAACACCATTAACTCAGGACATTACCCAAAATGTCACCCCAAGTGACAAAGAGGAAGTTACTCTTCAAGAAACTCAAAATGGCGAGTTTTCAGATTATATCACTGAGAGTAAAACTGACCATGAACAAACTCAAACAGAGCAAAATGATCGTTATCCAAAAAGAGAGAGAAGACCCCCAAAATACCTCGAAGATTACCAATCAGATGCGACACAAATAACTATCGATCATTGCTACAAGGCTGTATTTGGTGTCCCTCAAACATTCAATGAGGCTCAGAAGTCACCACATGCAGAAAAATGGAGACAAGCCATGAGGGATGAAATTGACTCGCTCAAAGAAAATGAAACATTTGAACTGAGCACCCTACCAGAGGGCAGGAATTCAGTTGGAGGAAAATGGGTATATACACTTAAAGAAAATGAAGGAAAAGAGATTTACAAAGCAAGATTTGTAGCTAAAGGCTACAGCCAAACAGAAGGTATAGATTACCATGAAACTTTTGCACCAACAGCTAATATAACGTCAGTACGAGCATTAATGCAGATAGCAGTTCAAAACGACCTTAAAGTACATCAGATGGATGTCAAAACAGCTTATTTACATGCCCCAATTGAGGAAGAAATTTACATAGATCAACCAGAGGGGTTCGAACAACAAACAGAAACAGGACCGAGATGGGTGTATAAATTAAAGAAGTCCTTGTATGGATTAAAACAATCAGGGAGAAATTGGTACAAACTATTGAACGATCACCTCGAACAAAACAACTTTGAACGAAATCTAGTTGATCATTGTGTGTACAGAAAACAAACAGAAAACGACACGATTATCGTGCTCATTTGGGTGGATGACCTGATCATCGCTGCTAGCAGCATTGAGATTTTGGACAGTTTCAAAGAAACAATGAAATCAAAGTTTAACATGAAGGACTTAGGAAAAATATCAAACTTTTTAGGTATACATTTTGAACAAGGAGAAGATGGAATAAAAATGAGCCAAGAGAAATACATCCTAAAAGTGTTAGAAAAATACGGGATGCTAGACTGCAAACCCAGATCCACCCCATGTGAACCAAAGCTCGATCACAAAGAAAATCATGAGAGCGACAAAACAAATGTAGTAGATCCTACGAACTATCGTGAGATAGTAGGTAGTCTGATCTATGCTATGACCTGCACCAGACCAGACATCAGTTGGATAGTAAGCAAACTTTCCCAGACATTAGCTAAACCTATGAAAGAGGATTTAATAAACGCTAAACATGTTTTAAGGTATCTAAAAGGTACTAGTGACTACGAATTAAATTTCAAGAAGAACAAGGAAGACTTGAAACTTATAGCTTACAGTGACTCGGACTGGGCATCCTCAGTGGAGGACAGACGCAGCACCACGGGTTATTGTTTCAGTTTAACACCACAAGGTCCAGCCATTTCCTGGAAATCCAAGAAACAACCAACTGTGGCTCTTTCCACATGTGAGGCTGAGTACATTGGGTTAACAGCTACTACACAAGAAAGCCTGTATTTATGTCAACTTTTAAATGGCATTGATAACAAGAAGTACAGCTGCACACTGCTTCATGGTGATAACCAAGGAGCCATTGCATTGTGTAAAAACCCTGTGAACAGACAGAGATCCAAACACATCGATGTAAAGTATCATTTTATACGTGATGCACTAAGAGAGGAAAGAATCAAAGTGGTGTACTGTTCATCTGAAAATATGTTGGCGGACATCTTAACCAAACCTGCATCAAAGACAAAACTTTTGAAATTCAAAGGATGGTTTTTTGGACAATAAGGTCTAGAAGGTAAAGAAGATGAGAACAAGGGGGGGTGTTGGAATATGTTCTCATCTTATGTTATTGTTGTTATTATGTGTGCATGTTATATCGTTGTTGTCCACTAGGGGCAGTGAGTTTCTTGTGTGTAGGTAGCGCTGTTCTAGATCTGCTGTAGAAGAAGAGTTTACATGTGTGCCACTCGTAATAAAGAAGCTACAGCTATCTGACGGAAAGAAGTGTGGTTCTTAACATGAGTGCTGAACGAGAAAACAACGCCGGTGAACATGAAAACGCAACACATATATTTCTGAATGTATGTTTTTATTAATAAATTTAAAATAGAAAAACAAAACAATGTCAAAAACAGAGTGGGTTTGGTGTCATTGCATTTTATAAAATGAGTAAACTTTTTATCAGAGAGAGTCAGAGAGTCTTTATTGTCATTTGCACCGCATGTGGTACATGAGATGAAAACGAGATTATGTACACGAGGTCCCAGTTACATCCAACAACAAATGAAAGAGAAAAACAGTAATAACATCTAGAACTAACTAAGAAAAGCATCAACTAGTAATACACAGCTAACTAAGAAAAGCATCAACTAGTAATACACAGCAGCACGAACATGAGTTTGTATGAGCAGATGGTCACAGATGAACACAGCAACAAGAAAACAGATCAGCATCAGTATGATGTGATATTTTGCAGTGTTTATTTTTTATTTTATTTTTATTTATTCATGAGTCTAACAGCCTCAGGGTAGAAGCTGTTCCTCAGTCTAGTGGTTCTACACTTGATGCTCCTCAACCTCCGTCCTGAGGGGAGTGGGGCAAAGAGTGAGTGTGCTGGGTGAGTGAGGTCTTTCATGATGCAGGTGGCTCTTTTCCTGCATCTGGAGGTGTAAATGTCTGTGATGGTGGGGAGACTGACTCCAACAGACTTCTGTGCAGCCTTCACCACTCTCTGCAGAGCTTTCCTCTCTTCAACTGTGCAGCCTCCATGCCACACGTTGAAATTAATTGGTGAATAGATGATGGATGGATGGATGGATGGATGGATGGATGGATGGATGGATGGATGGATGGATTGAGCATGCATGGGTGGATAATGGTGGGTGGATGGATGGAGCATGCATGGGTGGATGGATGGTTGGATGGAGCATGCATGCGTGGATGATGGTGGGTGGATGGATATTGTCTGTGATCATGTCACCTCCTCAGCTGCAGTGTTTTTCCCATCTCTAAACGCTACCAGCGTGCTCTGGCTGCGAGCGTCCACTTCACTCTTCAGACTGGTCATAGTTCATCAGCACCGCGACCGAGGACACGTCCCTGCAGGAACCACAAAGAAGGTCAAAACTTCAAAGACAAGCACTCACATCAGCTGAGCAGGATGGTTGCTCAAAGTAGCAGAAATTACCACAAAAAACTTGATAACATTATCTAAATATGCAACAACAAAAAAACAGTGGCTGTAAAGGTAGAACAAGCTTAAATTAGCAAATATTTATATGATTAAACTTATAATAGGGTGAATATCAAATATTGTTTTATTTTGATTATTACAGCTGAAACCACTGTACACCCTGATGATCCAGCTATGAAAATGTAGTGATGTTATTTAGACAGAATTTGAGTGAAATTTCGTTTTTGATGTAATGATTCAGTACAGTAAAACATGTACACAACGTTAGAATAAACATAGAAAATACAACAGATACTTCAAAGGGACTCATCTTTTTTAAACTATAAGTAATGTTGAATAATTATTAGATAGATACATTAATTAAAGCAGTACCAATCAGTGCTCTGTGGACGAAGAGAACGGGTTCCATCACGTCCTCCTCTGTCCTCACTAATCGCGGCTTCCCCCCTGCTTCCTCGTTGGTAAGGCTTCAATAAATATGGCTGCAGACATAAATTAGAACCTGCTGTTTATTGTTTAACCCCCTGAAATAACTTTGGCTTCCCAAACTGAATAAAAATTGCTCTATTCTTCACTCATATTGCTAAATTCGTCCGGTTCTGTATCGGTCGCCATGTTGTTTACAAGGTGCGCACGAGCAGCGTGTCATCTCCGTACGTCACAATGACGTATTGCGGAAGTTCTCGGATTTATGTGGGCGTGTCACAGTGACAAAATTACCATAACTTGTAATGCAATTCTGATATATTTATAATTTATTTTGCAAAAACGAACATAGTTGAATGATAAAATATATATATATATATGTAGTGCAAAATGATGCATAGTTACAACATGATGTCAGTGCAGCTTTAACTTACTGTATATTACGTAAATGAAAAGTGTTAAATATTATTTATTAGCATTAGTCACCTGCGATGCTGTCTCACTTTTGGTGGCTTGTTCCAGGTTTCTAGCTGCAGTGTGGGATCCTCTGCACTCCTGTGCATGAAGGGCAGCCTGTTGAAGTTCAAAGTTTTTGTCCATCCATTGTGCTGTAAGACTAATTATGCTAACGGGGCTAATACGACGTCCAAATGTCTGTGGTAAAACTCCCCCAACAAGTGGTGCTATCGGCTATTAGCTTCTCAATGATGTCGGAAATGACGGTTGTAACTCGGGTAATGTTACATTGGAAAAACATCTCCAACTGCAGACGATGTAGCGAGGCTCAACGTAGTCCACAAATCTTCGGAATCCGACATTCTCACGAACGAAAAATAAAACTTCCACACCGACGACATTTTGAATATTCCTCTGTGCCGTGAGATAGGGTGACTTCATCACGTTGTGCTGCCGCTGCAACGTCATCACGTTGTGCTGCCGCTGCAGGCAAAATCAGCACCTTTTATATCGGTGAGTTATTTTACAGGAATGGCCGATGTCCGATTGAAATTTAACGTTAATATCAGCTGATACCAATAAAATGCCAATAATATTGTGTATCTCTAATTTATATATATTATTGAGGCATGGCCATGGTTGTTTTCCTTGTATTACGATTTCAAGGGAGAGGTGGTGGATTCCAGAAGTCCAGCGAAGGTAAGTGTGGAAAGACCCAGTTGTCCACAGGTACTTTATTTTTTGCCATATAAGTCCCACCTTTTTGCATAAATTTGCAAGCCCTGTTAGGTCCCTGTTAGCCTGGTTAAAACCAGACCCTTGTCCTTCACTTCGCTTCGTACTAGGGTCTGGAGTTTCTCCTATAGAGAACCGATTCTTGCTGGAGGCGTGGCCTCTGCTGAGGTTACCCAATCGTTAACGTTTGGCCGTGACGTATGTTGCGCGGAGCTGCAACATACGTCACGTTAGCCTGTCCAGTCCAGTTAGCCTGGCTGTTCAGATAAACAGCTCAGAAACCACTCGGTGGATATTTTTTCTGCTACCAGTGTGTAATTATATGGCTCTAATTTACTGACTGTTGGCCTGGATGAAACATTTGAGATAAAATTCGATTTTTTATAATTTATTTTCGTAGCGCACCCGAGGCTGTTTGGAAAATGTCAAACCGAAACAATTTAAATCCAGCAGATTTGACCATTTTGTGAATTTATTTAGGAACTGTTAAGCTCAGGAACCCTTGTGCTATAACGTCAGCTAAGAAATATATTTTTTCTCAGCAAAGAAATAATAGTTTTTACCGTGTTCTCTTGTAAATTCCTTCGTGCCGGCAGCCATTTTAAGATGGGCAAACTGACGACATCAGTCGACGTCGTTCAAAACTCCGCCTTCTGTTCTCTTATTGGGCCGGTCAAAAATCTACCGTAGAAATCCTTCTCTATGGGAGAAGTCCCAGACGGAGCAGTGAAGGGAAATGAGAATTGAGCGGAGCTGCGTAGGAAGGCAAGGGCCAGGCTAGGTCCCTGTATGACCGGTGTCAGAGCTTGGTCCGCATTGCCGGCAGTAAGTCAGGCTCATTTCCAGTGAGAGTTGGACTCCGCCAAGGTTGCCCTTTGTCACCGATTCTGTTCAAAACTTTCATGGACAGAATTTCTAGGCGCAACCAAGGTGTTGAGGGGATCCGTTTTGGTGGCCTTAAGATTGCTTCTCTGTTTTTTGCAGACGATGTGGTCCTATTGGCTTCATCAGGCCGTGATCTACAGCTTTCACTGGAGCGGTTAACAGCCGAGTGTGACACGGCTGGGATGAGGATCAGTTCTTCCAAATCCGAGGCCATGGTCTTGAGCGGAAAAGGGTAGAGTGCCCTCTCCGGGTCGGGGAGGAGGTCCTGCCCCAAGTGGAGGAGTTTAAGTATCTCGGGGTCTTGTTCACGAATGAGGGAAAACTGTAGCGTGAGATCGATAGGCGGATAGGTGCAGCATCCGCAGTGAAGCGGGTACTGTACCGGTCTGTCGTGGTGAAGAGAGAGCTGAGTCAAAAGGCAAAGCTCTCAATTTACCGATCGATCTACGTTCCCACCCTCATCTATGGTCATGAGCTTTGGGTTGTGACCGAAAGAACGAGATCTCGGATACAAGCGGCTGAAATGAGTTTTCTCCGCAGGGTGTCTGGACTCTCCCTTAGAGAGAGGGTGAGAATCTCGGTCATCCGGGAGGGACTCAGAGTAGAGCCAATGCTTCTCCAAATTGAGAGGAGCCAGTTGAGGTGGCTCAGACATCTGGTTAGGATGCCTCCTAGACGCCTCCCTGGTGAGGTGTTCCGGGCATGTCCCACCGGGAGGAGACCCAGAGGAAGACCCAGGACACGCTGGAGGGACTATGTTTCCTGCTAACCTGGGAATGCCTTGGGATTCCACCGGAGGAGCTGACCCAAGTGGCTGGGGAGAGGGAAGTCTGGGCCTCCTTACTTAGGTTGTTACCCCCGCGACCCGACACCGGATAAGCGGAAGAGAATGGATGGATGGATGGATGGATGGATGGATGGATGATGTAAATTGTAAATGGACTGCACTTATATAGTGCCTTTCTACCTTATCAAGACATTCAAAGTACTTTACATTGCAATCTGTTCCCTCATGTACCCATCCACACATTCTACTAGATCTCTACAAAGCTAATCTGAATCTGTAGAAACGGTTACGTATTGTAACCCCAGATTCTGAGTATGAGCATAGCCCTTTAGGCCAATCGCTATTGGGTATTCCCCCCGCATGTCAGCGCACATTGAAAAACTTTTGTCCACGCCCACCTGCTATGGGCCCACCCCGTCCGTATAAAATACGGTGACGCGTGAAAATCGGCTCCCAAATAGCACTTTTTTCTTCAGCCATTTAGGAACCAGTGAGGCCCAAGGCCTAAAGGGCTGCACTTATACTCATAGCATCTGGGGTTACAATACGTAACCAATGTTCTATTTCATATACGCTACGCCCTTTAGGCCAATCACTATTGTGTTAAAGGTGGAGCAGGATGTAGTCTATGCCTTACTGGGTCCATTCAGACACCAAAACAAAGCAACTGCTCACATAACACATTTTTCACTCAGCCTTCTGTGTGCATAATTATGCACACCATGCGTAATAGCGCACCAGAGAATGATCTCTGGTGGAGGAAGGGCTGAGATAACAGACCTGCAGACCTGCAGCTCCGGGCTGAAAACAGACACAAACCTGCGCTGATAAACAATGAACAATGCTTCATCACTCAGTCTTTTGTGTGCGTGATTGTGCATAACATGCGTAACAGTGCACCAGAGAACCTTGAATGAACCCTGAAGAGAGAGAAAAGAACTAAGAGAAAAAATCTGCTACTGAGAACCAAACAGTGAGCAAAGCAGGTCAGAAACTGCGTCTGTATGCGTAATTACGCACCCCATGTGCAACAGCGCACCAGAGAAAATGAATGAACTCTGGTGAAGGGCCAGAGGCTGAGGGAACAGATCAATAACATCAACAGTCATGAACTGTGACTGATAATAAAAAAACATATCACACTGCGTCTGCCTGCAGACAAATGTGAGCTCAGGTTAAAACTCCATGAAACTTTAAATAATCATTCTGACAGAATTCTGAGAACAGAATGAGTCATGGAAAACGTGGAAGCATCACGTAAATAAAAGTGAATAAATGAGCTGACATCCCTCCATGCAGGGCCGTGGAAGACAAGATACTCTTCGTGGAATGGGCACGGAGATTATTTGGAGGTTCCCTTCCAGATGATCTATAAGCCTCCAAAAAAGCCTCACACAGCCAATGTGAAAGATGCTGAATGGACAGGGAGCGTCCTGCTGAACTGTCTCTGTAATGTACAAACAGACGCTGGGAGCAACGCAGGGCGGCCGTGCGCGCCACGTAAAAGGAGAGCGCACGCATGGGACAGAGGAGGTGAGACGTTGCCTCCTCCTCAGACTCATGGGGAGGGGGGTGAAACCGTCCAAAGTAATCGTTCTCGATTTGAATGAACCGGTGATGCATTTCGGGGTGAAAACAGGATTAGGACGCAGCATGGCTGAGCTGCCGTCAGGTTGGATCCTGAGGCATGAGGGAGCAACAAAGAGGACAGATAAGTCACTCACTCTCTTTGCAGATGTCAGAGCCAATAGTAGGACTGTTTTAAAAGACAGAAATTTAAGTGGCATCTCATTTAAAGACTCAAACGGAGCTTAAATCAGGACGCGTAAAACCAATGTTAGGTCCCATTGAGGGGCGAGTGGGTGTGTCATAGGCCTGTGCCTCCGCACACCTTTCAGAAAATGCTTTATCAGTGGGTGATTAAAAGCTGTTCTGTCACCGAAACCTTCATGACAGGAAGAAATAGCAGCAGCATAAGTTTTTATTGTGCTCAACGCTAAATGTTTGTCCATTAGTTGCTGCAGAAATTATAGCATGCAAACTATCTGACATGAGGTGGCCTCCACGCCTTTCTTTGTGCACCAGTGCTGAAAAGGTGCCCACTTTCATATGTAAAGCGCTGTGGTAGACGTAGCTCGTGCATCCTGGATTGTTCATACCACATCTGGAGCGAGGTCCGTGTTTACTAGGCGGACCCATTCAGCATCCAGACCCAGAGGTGCTGACCTATTTCTGGGTAGTTCATGATCGCCCCTCCCATCTGGAGGAGCGCATCCTTCCTCCATGGGAGTTTCCACGGCTGGCCCGACACCAGCTGCTGCAGGTTCGGGAACCATGAAGCGTTCTTTCGCTCGAGGCCACGAGGATGAGTGACAGCCCCTCCTCCCGGACTCGATCCAGCACGGGCGAAATGAGCGGAACTGGAGAAAAAGCATATAACAGCTTTTTTGGCCACGGACTGTGCGCAAAAGCGTCCACCCCTAGGGGTGGGTTGGCCCGTGGACTCAGTGAGAACCACAGGTGGCACTGAAAGTTCTCTTGTGTGGTGAACAGATCCACCTTCGCCCGCACGTATCTCGTCCAGGTCTGAGCAATCAGTTCGGGGTGAAGGGTCCAGTCTCTGTGGCGAGGGCCGTCCCTCGACATTATGTCCGCCCCTTTGTTCAGGACGCCGGGGATGCACACTACTTTTATCGAGAACAGGTGTTGTTGTGCCCAGTACAGCAGCTGTCTCGCGACATGCAGCAGCTGGGTTGACCGGACACCCCCCTGGCGATTGATGTACGCTGCTGCCACCTTGGAGACATGGAAGTATGCGTCCCGCAAATCAATTCTGGTGAACCAGTTGTTCTGGTGACCGTTCTGTAGCAACTGTTTTATTGTCAGCATGTGGAACTGTCTCTCCATAATCAATTTGTCGAACATGGACAAATCAAGGATGGGTCTCATCCTTCCTGTTTTTTGGGGCACTAGGAAGTAGCGGGAATAAAAGCCTGTGTTTTCCTCTCCGTCTGGGACTCTGGAGATTACATTCTTCACCAAGAGTTCCTGAACTTCTGACTGGAAGGATGAGGTCTTTTCTGGGGATGATAGAACTGTTTCTATAATCCCTCTGAACGGCGGGGGATGAGCTACAAACTGCAGTGTATAGCCCCTGCTTATTAGTTTGTTCATCCATTTGTCCAATGAACACACTCGTTGCCACTCTGCGTAATGCTCGGAGAGTGGGCGGGCGTGACTTTGTTGTGCCATGGATGTCATAGACGTCAACCATTTTAAAACCCTTACTGCTATCACCCGACTTGGTGTTTGACCGGGGGTGACCCAAGGAGGGCTCAGCTCGAAAATTTCAGGATTTACTATAGTGGAAGGTACGAATCCAATTGTGCAGGCAGGGACTCAGACTCAGGAGTATACAAAAATAAACACTTTAATAATAAACAAGAAATCAAAGAGCTACGTGGCAGCATAAACTTACATAGGCCATTGAGCAGGCTAGACTTGGCAGGAACAAGACATGGAAGACCTAACAATGACGCGACAAAGACAATGACAAAGACGCTAACTTAAATACAGCCAAATAGTAATTAACGCAACTCAAAACACCTGAACATAGACACAGGAGAAAGGTGTACAGACAAAGGATGGCCACAGGATAAAGCCATCTTTACAGAAAAGGCTGTTTGCATGCCTCTGTGCGGCATTCAGGCTGCAGGCTCACGTCAGAGCTTGTGTGGGCTGGCGTGCATTGAGAGGGGGCGTTGACACTTTTGTGAGTGACGCGCCACTCTAGAGGTTGTTCATGCTGCTGTTTTTGTGCAGCACGTTTCCTGTTGTGCTCAGGCTGTAGGCTTACGTCAGAGCTGAGGTGAGCTGGCGCGCACTAAGGAGGGGCGTTGTCACTTATGTGAGTGGCATGCCGCTTCAGGAGAGGCTGCTGTTGGTGTGTTGTGACACATTCTCTCCTGCTGCGTGGTGAGCGAGCAGGAGCTGCAGGAAGAGACACCGGTTTTTGCAAAGAGCGAGGGGCTTTGCCTGGCTCTGTCTCAGCATCAGTTTTAACTGACATGAAAGAAAAATGCTTTGCAACATGTTTCGAGCTGCAGCGCCTCTTAAACAGCTGTTTAGAGGAGGCTGGCTCGTTATTTCTGGGAAGTGTGTGAATCAGAGGAGCCTCTGTGAGATCAGTTGGTCTGACAGGCAGGCTGGAAGCAGGTGAGGACTTGCTCTCTGAGAGATGTTTTTGTTTAATTCAAAAACGTACATCTGAAAAACATACATTCCCCCCCAAGGAATCATTTCTTGGGCTGCCACTAGCAAAGCGGGACCAGGTGGTCCTCTGGATCATTGTCATCCAGGCGGCGATGCGGGAATCGCAGACCGTGGATGTGGCGCAGAGGTTCAAATGACGTTGGCGACCTTACACAGGAAGCTCTTTGTCTCCTCCGGCAGGTCTGCTTCCTCCAGTCTCTTCGAGATGCTGAGGGTCAGCAGCGCTATATTGTTGTTTGCCGCCGCCTGAAACCAACATTGGTGAGTTCGGTTTGAGAGCTGAATGATCGTTTGGACATGCTTTCCTGGAGGGACTGGTCGCTGGTCCATCCTGGAAACCTTTGCCCCGAAAAACACCTCCGCAAGGTTTGGCTCCAGAGGAGGAACTGAGGGAAAACTCTGCTCAGTAAACCCATCCACTCTGGTGATGGAGGTGAAGGTGGAGACGGGGAGCTATCAGCTTGCCCAGTTGCAGCCTCGTTCCAGTGTAACGTCACAGCTGGAAAGGAGGGCCAGAAAAGGTCTGGGCGACGAGCTGGGACAGCGCCAAAAACCCTTCCCGCTAGATCATCCGATGGGACGGGGAAGGAAGAGGGACAGAAAAAAAATTCCTTAGCGCTAGCTCAGCCTCCTGATTTATGTTGGGCAGTTTCAGGAGGGGAGCGCCTGCAACTGGAAAACCGTCCACTCTGGTGATGGAGGACGGGAGCCATCAGCTTGCCGGGCCCAGTTGCAGCCTCGTTCCAGTGTGGCGTCACAGCTGGAAGGAGGGCCAGATAGGGTCTGGGCGCCGAGCTGGGGTAGCGCCAAAAAACCTTCCCGCCAGATCATTCGATGGGACGGGAAGGAAGAGGGACAGAAATAATCCCTTAGTGCTAGCTCAGCTCCCTGATGTATCCTGGGCAGTTTCAGGAGGAGAACGCCTGCAGTTGAAAAACCTGTCCACTCTGGTGATGGAGGACGGGAGCCATCAGCTTGCAGTTGCAGCCTCGTTCCAGTGTGACATCGCAGCTGGAAAGGAGGGCCAAATAGGGTCTGGGCGACGAGCCGGGACAGCACCAAAAAACCTTCTTGCTAGATCATTCGATGGGGTGGGGAAGGAAGTGGGACAGAGAAAATCCCTTAGCGCTAGCTCAGCCCCCTGATTATGCCGAGCAGTTTTTAGAAGGAGAGCGCCTGTAGCTGGTAACGGAGCGGTCACCAACGTGGATGCCTGTGG
>JBBPBX010040053.1:0-16725 GCA_038048925.1 Garcialebias charrua | reverse complement strand
GGGTGTTTTTAGAGTACAGCTTAGCGGCATGTGCGCACCACGCACGTTTCATGCAGGCGAAATTTAACAAAAAAAGACTGCATGTTGTGTGTAAAAAAATAGCAGGCCCTATAATTGCGCTAACAGCAGACGTGCGCTTTCTGTAGCCTTTCATGCACAAAAACAACGCCATAAAGAACAGTTTTCTTCCTGGTCGTGGTTTTAATAATTAAATAAAGACATCACTCATCACTTCTCGCGACTCGCGGCTATGTTGCCTGAAAAACTTTCTGGCGACATTGTTAGCTGCCGCCATGTCATTCTCCAGAAGGGGAGAAGACAATGGGGCTACAGCTAGCATCGCTTTAGCAGGCCCTAAAAAGGTGCTAACAGCTGATGAGCGCTTTCTGTAGCTTTTCATGCAAAAACAACGCCACAAGGAATCGTTTTCTTCCTGATCGTGGTTTTAAATAAATAAATAAAGACATTACTCACCACTTCTTGCAGCAATGTTGCCTGAAAAACTTTCCCGGTGACATCTGTTAGCTGCCGCCATCATGCACTCCAAGAGGGAGAGCAGAGGGGCTACAGTTAGCATCGCTTTAGCAGGCCTTATAATTGTGCTAACAGCCAATGTGCAGTTTCTGTAGCTTTTCATGCAAAAACAATGCCACAAGGAACCGTTTTCTTCCTGGTCGTGGTTTTAAATAAATAAATAAAGACATCACTCAACACTTCTTGCAGCTATGTTGCCTGAAAAAGCTTTCCCGTTGACATCTGTTAGCCGCCACCATCATGCACTCCAGGAGCATGGGCGTAGCCAGGATTTTATGAGGGGCGGTTCGTTTAAAGGAAAAGTGGACCTGGAAAAAGCAACACGCCCCGGTGGTTCACTGGAAGCGCGTCGGGTTTCCAATCCAAACTTTATCTCGACTCGGGTTCAATCCTCACTTGGTTGAACTTATTTTACGTTTGTCTTTTATTGGATTAAAAAAAGGAGTTTGTGTTATGCCTGTGGTTAACACAAACTCCTTTTTTTTATCCAATAAAAGACAAACGTAAAATAAGTTCAACCAAGTGAGGATCGAACCCGAGTCGAGATAAAGTTTGGAGTGTCAACCCGATGCGCTTCCAGTGAACCACCGAGGCGTGTTAACCGGTTTGACATTAGAGGTTTCGCCATACCTTCTCTTTCCACCTCTCTTAACACAGAACTTGTTTTGTGCGGGAGTTGTAGGCAGGACTTCATAGGCAAAGTGGGCGGTTCATTCGAACCCCGCGAACCCCCTCTGGCTACGCGCATGAGGAGGGAGAGCAGAGGGGCTACTGTTAGCATCGCCTTTTCCGACGGAATCATTCGATTCGCTTTGCGGTTCTGACGAGAACAAAAGGCGATGTCGTCGTTCAGCGAGTAGTTTTCCGCCACGGAGAAAAAAACCTCCTCGACATTAGCCTGTAGCTTGTTAGCCTGAAAGGGCTGCTTGTCTGTCTCTCTTCTGGAAGAAGGAGCTCACATGGGCGGCAACGGGAGGTGGGGCGGGTGGTGTCGGAGCTGATAAGGAGCCAAGATGGTGTAGTGGCAGGGCTTCCGACTTGGGACCCGAAGGACGCGGGTTCGCGCCCCGGCCACTACATACCTTGGGGTGTCTATGAGTGCACACCTAATTCTCCAGCTCCCCGGGTGCTTTCTATGGCTGCTCACTGCACCACCTGGTGGTGGTTGGGTTAAATGCAGAGATGAATTTCGTCTGTGTATGGGAAACGTACACAGATGACAAAAAAGGACATTATTATTATTAGACTTGTCTTCTTCTTTAAACAGTGCTCGCTGGATTAAGAGAAATGGGGAGCCGATTTTCCCGCGTCACCGTATTTTATACGGGCGGGGTGGGCCCATAGCAGGTGGGCGTGGACTAAAGTTTTTCAGTACGCGCTGACGCACAGGGGGAATACCCAATAGCGATTGGCCTAAAGGGCGTAGCTTATACGAAATAGAACTAATCAGTGCTTTATCACTTTCATACATCAATGGGACATGTGGCAGAGGTAATGAGGTGTTCCATGTCTTGCCCAGGAACATTTCAGTATGTGACTGCTGGTTGAATCGAACCCCCAACTCTTGATTGGAGGATAACTGTTCTAGCCACTCAGCCACAGCCGCCCCAAAGAAGTAAGATTTTGAATTCTAATCTGAATTTTACAGGGAGCCAATGGAGAGAAGCTAAAACTGGAGAAATATATCTCCTTCTAATGCCAGTTAAGACTCTGGCAGCAGTATTTTGGATTTACTGAATACTTTTTAGTATTTGGACACCCAGATAATAAACATTTGCAATAGTCCAGTCTAGATGTAACAAATGCATGGAATTGTTTTTCTGCATCATGTTTCTAACTTTAGTGGTATTACTCAGGTGGCAGAAAGTG
The DNA here is from genome assembly GCA_038048925.1 of Garcialebias charrua. Taxonomy (NCBI): domain Eukaryota; kingdom Metazoa; phylum Chordata; class Actinopteri; order Cyprinodontiformes; family Rivulidae; genus Garcialebias; species Garcialebias charrua. The sequence goes on along the minus strand of JBBPBX010040053.1, from coordinate 14,322 downwards.
GTCCTGGTAACTTTTTTTAATGTGGGGATTAAGAGACATATCTTGATCAAAAATAACACTAAAGTTTTTAGCTTTAGAACCGGAGGCTAAACTATGCCATTCAGAGGAAGTTAAAGATGCTCAGATCCAAAAACCACAACCTCTCTCTTGTCTGAGTTTAAAATTAAGGGTTATCTAGGTTTTTATGTCTTTGAGACGTGCTTGTAATTTAAGTACTGTAACTAATTGGATTCATTGGTTTTCATGGTTAAATATAACTGAGTATCATCAGCATAACAATGACAATTTACCCCATGCTGTTTAATAACTTTACCTAATGGAAGCACAAACCCAGTAAAAAGTAAAGAGTATTGGTCCAAGCACTGAACCCAGAGGAACTCCATGACTGACTTTGGTGTATGAAGATTCATTACAGTATTCACATATGAAACATGAATTAATCAAATAAATATGAGTCAAAACATTTTATTTAAAGACTTTTTTTTTCATATTTAAGTTTTTTCTTGTGCTGAGAATTTGGGATTTTCTTGTTTTAAAGTAGTATTCAATTTAATCTTTTTTTTTTCAATTAGCAACAGGTAAATTTTTATTTAAACTTATAACAATAGTGAGGCAATCTTTCTAACGTGATGTTGTTCCCCACTGTGAAACTAAGACAGCCTCCCTCAAAATGAGGTTACAATGTTTCCTGTTTATAACTGAAAAAAAAGGCAACTTTCAAAGCACCCTGAAAGCAGTGAGGCATCGAAGGAAGGGTAAAAATAGACTACAGTGTAGAGCACTTTACCCATGGAGCACAATTAGGCTTCATACAGCCTGAGAACATTTGTATCAGACAGAAGACCTGCTCAGTTCGACACGACTGGAAAATGTCTGGTAAGATCAGAGCATCTTTAAAAACTTTCACTCCAGATAAATATATTTCTAGACACTTTTTTTATATCTATCTTCTAGAAGTCAATATTAGAAAAATTGTTGTCTTTTGTAAGAACAATAGTCAGATTAGTTCTACAACACAGGCCAAAAAAATTAAAAAATTCTAAGGGAATGGCAACAGTTGTAAGTTTATGCCAGCCTATCAAGAAAGTTGGCAACGAGTTCATTCAGAGCCAAAACATGCTCGGTTTTAATTGTCTTACATTTTAGTGTGCGTTTGTTTTTATTTAGTGTAACACAGAGAAATGATATAATGATAAATTTACAATGAATTATTACAATAAAAGTGAAAACGTGTCTGCACACTTGGCTGTGTTAAAAATGTACCTTTACTTACGTACTTTGCTTCTTTTGACACCTGTAAAATCTTAAACTACATAAATATCTAGATTATCTGAAAACCCTGGAACTGGAATTGTTGTGAAGAGCTTTTGTCACCTGTTGAATTAAAAAATGTCATATGTTTTCTTTGGGGTTTTTTTATGCACACAGGAAAAAATCAACAATGTGATTAATTAAATATTTTTTTACAATGAACCTATATTGTATTTTTAAGTGGTTTTATAGTTATTACATTGTTACATTTCAGACGTTATAGCTCTGGGACTGGTATCTTTGGCCTTGTTCATCTCTGTGTGTCTCAACGTCATTTTGTGCATTAGACAACAAGGCACATGGAGTAGAGGTAAAACAAATTAACAAGTCTATCTTGTCCACCTATGATTGTGCTTTTTATGTAAGCTCTTTAATAAGAAGGTGCATTTTTTGTTCACACAGTCACACAAATGTGCTGCCATGAAGACAATTTGGAAGGAAACACGTATGTTTTTTTTATTATTATTATGCATGCATTTCAGCAAAAATACTGCTCAGTACTAACTTCTAGTCACTAATAACAGATTTTCATGTCATTATTTGACTTTTATCTATAAATGACGCTATACAAAATTGATCAAATGTTTTTTTCTTTCTTGTTGCAGTCAATCAGAGGTAGAGAGGCAACATGTTTTTGACATCAATCACCGAGAGGGGCAAGAAAGTCCCCACAGTCATCACGAGCTTCGGGAAAATCCAATCTATGGCAACATCAGCACAGACCAATGTGGTGAGACACACATGCTCTCTGTTTGTCTCTAATTTGAATTAAGTAAAGGGAAATATATGAATGTGTTTACTGTGGCATGACAGCCCTGAAGAAAAAAACATAATAAAAGGCACCTTTTTTTTTCTGTATTTGCTCAAAGTTGTACTGTTTTCCCCCCGAAAAAAATCAAATATGACAAGGAATATTTATGACCATGAGTAAAAAAAATCTGGACTCACACGGAGCAATCAGAAAAAAGTTAAAAATACATGCATTTCTATAAACTTCATTAATTCTCTTTGAGTTTATTGGCTTCCCTCTTGTTTTGGATTTGACCTCACATGCAGACACTTTAGAACAAACAGATGTGTTTTCCTGCAGAGTCCACCGAGGGCTGCTATGAGATGATGTCCTTGCATCGCACCAGAGTCTGCATGAAGGTAACAGTGACAAACTTATCAATGTTGAGCAGCTTTGATCAAATCAACAGTTAGTTAATAATTAGTTTGTTAATACTTAAAATATTAGTGGTTTAAAAAAAGTTCATACATCAAAAGTCACTGGTTTCTATTGTCTCAGGGATGTTGAATTTGATTGCACAACAGTGTTTTGTTATAATGGTTGACATTTAAAGTGATCATTTTGGCAAGCAGCGTCAGCACATGGCAAAAAAATTTTAAAATACAAATTACTCTGCATCAGTGTTCACATTTTTATAAATGTGATGTAAAATAACTGATTTACCGGTACTGTACATCTTTTTTTGTTGCTCAACCCTGGGTAATTTGCATAAAATTTGTGAAAATGATTCTTTGACGTATAAGACTGTTAAAGGGGACACCAAGCAGCTTGTCAAGGAGTTATCAATGTTTTTTAATTGTTTTATGTTGCAATGAAGTAGAATGTATTTAAAAAACATTTTGCAGTCTGTCGCCTCATTAAGTGTAAAACTGACACTAAAGAGTGACTCAAAATGTCTTTATTTAAATATGTGCATTTAAACTCTTTTAGTTTAGTAAATTTTTATACGTGATGTTGCAAAGCTGCACAAACGCCTTTCCATAACATGATGCTAAAGCACAAGCTACCCATCAGCAGAAAAATAAATTGGCGCTGTAATTTTAGAGCACTAACTACCTAAACAACTGCAAATAGTGTGTGATATATTTGTGTTTTTTTTTCTGTTTGTTAATTTAAAATATATAAATGTTATTTTGAATGCATGTGATATTTTAAGTAAAGCTGATCATGCAGTCACATTTAGCAACAGGACTGCTTTCAAAACGGAAGTCAGCAGCCATTTATCGCTCAAAGAGGTTAAAAAACAACCTAGAAACCTATAAGGACTGAGAATAAGATGCTCTAAAAATAAACTCAACAATAAAACAGGTCTGCACTTGGGAAATGATGCTTAGAGTTAAAACATACTTGTTTTAAAAATTTAACTTTTTTTCTTTTTTGTAATTATTAGCCTTTAGAGCCTGACCTGAATTATGCCTCACTGGATCTGAAGCTGGCAAAGAAACGCAAGAAGGAGCACCATCTGCAAGGCCAGGCACAGGCCAAGCGTCAGAATCAGCTGCTGGACACGGTGACACCGTCAGAAAACACTTTCTCTGAGATAGACACAGAAGTAGATGCTCTTCTTCCTCACAGAGACAGCAGCGCCATGGTTTCCCACAGCAGCATCTATCTGAACAGTCAGCAGATAGCCCACGAGGTTAAAGAAATGGAGCGCGAGTGGAGCGTAAGCAATGAAAAAGAGAGGGCAGGCTGGGATGGCTTGCAAGAATGTGAAGAAGTGGGGAGCAGAGAGTGTGACGGAGATCAAGAATGTAAGGAGAGAAAAGATAACGACAGAAATGCTAGCAATGGGAATGTATGTGAGCAGCATTTAGAAGTAAAAGACACTCACGTCATCACAGATCTGGTGGTTGTGACTAAGTAATTTATTAACACGGTTTGCTTGTGTCAAACTGTTTCTAGCAGAATTTAACCCAATAAATGCAAACTGCTATGTTAAAAAATACACGTGACGTGACATAACTTATATTCTGTATTCTTTAAACTGTGCAGAGTTGAGCAATTTCCTCTTCGATGCAAACTTTCTCCTAGAGATTGAGCAAAAGAACCAAGTGTGCCCTTCTATGTCGAGCTAATCAAAGTGCATGGAAAAGAACGTGTGTGACATTTAGAGGTCAAGAGCCACGTGGAACTTTGACAATTTATTGTGAAACTAAGGGAAAGCATCAGTTTCTCACAGGACACAGTGCAACTTTGACTCTTTTGATGTCTTATCATCATTCATCAGCAGATGTCTCACAAAATGACGTGAAGGAGAAAAAAAAGTTTCCACACTGTCTGTTTGAATATTTTAACCTGTTATGTGTTGCCCCACAAAAAGCAGAAATTGTGCGAATAAAAGTATCGAAATTAAATTAAATGCTGTTCTTGAATACTTTTTCCCCCCTCACTCTCTCTCTCAAGCAAGACGGATGCTTTTTCTTCCCCCTCCTGCCTCCCTCCTGTGTTTTTTGCTCTCTGTCCTTTGTATCGGGGCTTCTATTTATACATCCTCCGAATCTTAAATTACTGTCATGGATCTGGTCAGTTGGACTTTCAATGCAATTAATGGAGATGTGAAAGGTCACAGATGTTTTTTCACTTACTGTCAAATGTATATGAACCATGTGTGGTGTTCGAGTTTTGTCTGGACAAAGTGCTACAGAAGCATGGAGCCTTTCACCTGATAAACTCAAGGCCAGAAGCAAAGAGGTTGCAAGAGTTGTCTGACCTCAAGTCTGACTGATAGCATTATAAAAATACATTTTTTAATGCTCTCTTTGAACAGACTTGGAGACGAAGTGCCATGTAACTATCTTGCCTGCTTGTATTTCAACTCATTTCCATCTTGCAAGATTAAACTGGGATAAGAAAATTATCTACTCGTTCCTGTGTGGCATATTTATTTAATCAGCACAAGGGATAATATTAAATGATCCTAACAGCAATTGATAAAACATTTTCAACCACGCGACAGGGTCCTGGAGAGACCTTATGCCCCGCTGAGACGCACGCGGCAGGGTACGTCATTGATCCGTGGGGGGGAATGGAAGTTGATGTTCCTTTCTGCATTGTTTCAGGAGGATGCTGACGATGTACATGTCATTGGACTTAATGATAGCAGTGTTTCGGATTTTTGGCACCGTCGGATAGCTATGTTATCGGCTTTGTTGTTATCAGACTCAGCTGTATTATGAGCTCAACCATAAGATGGAAGCGATTTATGAGCATCGTAGGCCACTTACGTCTTCTGGGACTCGGCAGCATGTTGGGTTTGACCTAGGAGGAAGCTTTAAGCACGAACCAGTAAAAGCCCACAAATCTGGCCATTTGGATACCAAAAGTACCAGCAGAACTCAAGGCTGACAAGAAATAACAGTCAGCCTGCATAAAATAACAACTGTGGCTTATCTGGATTTGACTTCCCCGTTCGGCCTTGAAGACCAACTTATCAAATTTCTCCTGGGATGTGTGTGAACTAAGAAAGCTCTGTCAGTCCCCCGCGCAATCCCCACCCAAGAACTTCTGTGAACGCTTACCAGAGTGTGGTGTGTTGGGAGGCATGTGGCCTCATCTCTCTCTCACCCAGTAGGAGGAGCCAGCGAGGTGCTCCCCAGGTTTTACCAGGTGATGAAGAAGAAGTGTTCGTGTGTTCATTCATTCATTCTGTAACTGGTTTTGACGCTCGAAGGATTAAAGGCAACTGCTTGCAGATCAGTTTGTTTCTCCTTCTTCACACGCTACAGTTGGTGACCTGACGTGAAATATGTCAGAACCAAACGAGGATGTTGTTTCTTCTTCGGACCCTGCCGCCGCGACGTCTGCCCAGCTGTTGCAGCCGAACCCAGCCGACTTTGCTCCCGCAGCGAGTGTTAAGCTCCCGGAGTTCTGGCAGAGTGACCCGGTTTCGTGGTTCCAGCACATCGAGGCACTCTTTCGCCTCCGAGGCGTGAACGCAGATGAAACCAGGTACTTCTTGGTCGTGTCGGCTCTGGATATGCAGTCAACCCGCAAAGCCATGCCGCTGCTGCGCGCACCGCCGCACGTGGACAAATATGGCGCCCTCAAAGAGTTTCTGCTTCGAAGGTACACTTTGACTTCAACTGAGAGGGCTGATAAACTGCTATCGCTGCCGGGTTTGGGTGACGGCACGGCTGTGAACATGATGGACAAAATGCTGTCGCTACTTGGTTCAGACGACGGGGGTTTCCTTTTCCCTCACATTTTCCTGCGCCAGCTTCCGTCGCAAGTGAGGGCTACTTTGGCCAACTCCCCTTGTTTATCTACCGGTGATTACCGGGGTTTGGCGGAGGAGGCGGACCGGGTCCTGCTGGCGACCAGACGGTTCACGGTGCAGAGTACATCGGTGGAGCCGGAGCAGACGGTGGAGATGGAGGAGCCAGCGGCGGTTTCAGCTGTTGGCGCGCGAACTCGGCGGGGGAGCTCTTTGTGTTTCTACCACCGGAGGTTCGCAAACAAAGCTAAGCGCTGCATCCCACCATGTGCATGGGTGTCGGGAAACGAGGAAGCCGGCGCTCAGTAGCAGCTGTGGGCGCTGGCGAGCGAGGTGAGCTGCTCTTTGTCACAGACTCCCTGTCAGGACGTCGTTTTCTGGTTGACTCTGGCTCCCAGAAGAGTTTAGTCCACCCTGTTGGACCTGAATTAGCAAGCCGAGGCAGTGGCCCACTGCTAACTGCTGCTAACGGTTCTCCCATTGGAACTTTTGGCACTAGACGGGCAACAGTTTCTTTCCATGGTCGTGAGTTCGAGTGGGACTTTGTTGTTGCCTCAGTGACTGTTCCTATTATCGGTGCAGATTTTTTATGTGCTCATGGACTGTTAGTAGATGTTGCTAACCGCAGACTTATTGACGCTGTAACTTTTGCAACTTTCCCATGTGTATCTGGGGGGGCTGGGCCGCTAACTCATGCTAATGTTTTAGTTTCAGGAGATGTTTTTCAAGGTTTGTTGGCAGAATTCCCCTCTTTAACTACACCTGCTTTTTCCTCTTCAGAAACTAAACACGGGGTCGAGCATTTCATCCCTACCACGGGGCCGCCCGTTTTCGCACGTGCACGCCGCCTCGACGCTGTTAAACTGGCCATCGCTAAAGAGGAGTTTGGTACCATGGAGAGGTTGGGTATTGTTAGACGCTCTAACAGCCCGTGGGCCTCCCCCCTTCACATGGTACCAAAAGCAGACGGGTCGTGGCGCCCATGTGGCGATTTTCGCCGTTTAAATAACGTGACGACGCCTGATCGCTACCCCATTCCGCACATTCAGGACTTTTCTGTTCGGTTGTCGGGTGCTTCCATTTTTTCTAAGGTGGATCTGGTGCGCGGCTACCATCAAGTCCCAGTGCAGTCCAGCGATGTACCTAAAACTGCAGTAATCACCCCCTTTGGGCTTTTTGAGTTCCTCCGCATGCCGTTTGGACTAAAGGGGGCAGCACAGACTTTTCAAAGGCTGATGGACTCCGTGTTACGTGGCCTCGATTTTGTGTTTGTCTATCTGGACGACATTTTGGTGGCCAGCTCGTCAACCGAGGAGCACCTGTTGCACCTGAAAGAAATTTTTCAGCGCTTGGATGCACATGGCTTGATCATTAATCCGGTTAAGTGCCAGTTTGGTTTACCGGTGATCGATTTTTTAGGTCATCGAATTTCCGCGCAGGGTGCAGTTCCATTGCCTGCCAAGGTGCAGGCGGTGGCAGAGTTCCCACGTCCTCTGGTGGTTAAAAAGTTGCAGGAGTTTTTAGGCATGGTGAACTTTTACAACAGGTTCATTCCCAATGCAGCCCATCTCCTGCAGCCTCTCTACGAGGCCCTGCGCTCGAGGAAGGCGACTGACACAGTGGTTTGGACCCCAGACCGGATCACTGCTTTTGATGGTGCTAAGTCCGCGTTAGCTAGTGCGGCACTCCTAGCCCATCCAGATTCAGAGGCCCCGATTGCGTTGACAACTGATGCTTCGGATATAGCTGTGGGGGGCGTTGTAGAGCAACGCGTTGGCGACGCATGGCAGCCGTTGGCATTTTTCAGCCGTAAATTGCGGGACTGCGAGCGCAAGTACAGCGTTTTTGACCGCGAGTTGTTGGCGCTATTCTTAGCTACACGGCACTTTCGTTTTTTGCTGGAGGGTCGTTCATTTACGGCTTATGTGGACCACAAACCACTCACGTTTGCAATGTCTAAAGTTTCGGAGCCCTGGTCAGCACGTCAGCAACGGCACTTGGCGGCCATTTCAGAGTTTACAACGGACGTCCGCCATGTGGCTGGAAAATCCAACTCAGTGGCAGACTGTCTGTCACGGGTGCTCGTTTGTCCTGTACTCCTCGGGGTAGATTTTTCTGCCATGGCCGCTGACCAACCGGGAGACGCTGATATAACTGCCCTTCGTGCCGGCGTTTCAGGGCTTAAGCTAGAGGAGGTCAAATTGGGAGAGGGCGGTCCTTTGATCCTGTGTGACGTTTCCACAGGCCGGACACGCCCAGTGGTTCCATCAGGTTGGCGCCGCCGCATTTTTGACTCTGTTCACTCTCTCTCGCACCCAGGTGTGCGCGCGTCTGTGAAACTAGTCAGCGCACGTTTTGTGTGGCCTGGTTTACGCAGAGAGGTGAGGAGTTGGGCAGCGGCTTGCGTGGCTTGTCAGCGTGCCAAGGTGCACCGGCACACTAAGGCACCACTGGAACCATTTCCCATTCCAGCCAGGCGTTTTGACCACGTGCATGTGGACTTAGTTGGTCCCCTGCCCCCATCACGGGGTTTCACACACCTGCTTACAGTGGTCGACCGCACAACCAGGTGGCCGGAGGTCGTTCCTCTTTCTTCCACAACTACCTCCGACGTGGCTGGTGCGTTCCTCTCCACTTGGGTTGCCCGTTTTGGTGTGCCCTCGGACATCACTTCAGACAGAGGTCCCCAGTTTATTTCAGGGCTCTGGTCCGAGATGGCGCGCTCCTTGGGGGTGCAGGTGCATCGCACTACCGCCTACCACCCTCAGGCTAACGGGTTGGTTGAACGTTTCCATCGGTCTCTTAAGGCGGCGTTACGTGCTGCGCTAACAGACGTTGGCTGGGTGGAGCGTTTGCCGTGGGTGCTGCTTGGGTTGCGATCAGCTCCTAAGGAGGACCTCAACGCTTCATCAGCCGAGTTGGTTTTTGGTCAGCCTGTACGAATCCCAGGGGAGTTTTTGTTAGACGCTGCCGCTCCACGGTTCCCCGAAGCGGTGGACCCCTATTCGCAGAGCGGTCTTTTGGTTCCGGGTCCTGTGCACCATTGTTTCCCGCAGGCGTTTGTGCCCACTGCACTCCAGTCTGCCCGTTTCGTTTTTGTGCGACGTGACGCCCACCGTTCGCCCCTCCAGCCTCCGTATGACGGGCCGTTTCGAGTGCTCGAAAGAGGCGCGAAAAGTTTTGTTTTAGACATGGGTGGGCGTAGAGAGCTGGTTACAGTGGACCGCCTGAAGCCAGCCTATGTGTTGGCTGATGATGAGGTGTTGCCGGCTCAGGTTCCTAGACGCGGCCGCCCTCCTGCTCGACCCCATCTTCCGTTTTCTCCCCCCAACTGTGTTCCTTCCCCTGTGGCACAAAATGTTGTTCCTGCACGGATGCCAGCCGTTTCTCCGCCCCCGAGTCGACGCAGTCGGTTTGGCAGGTTGATTAGGGCTCCTGTGAGAGACTGATGTTTTGTATTTGCCCTTCTGGGTGTTCGGGGGGGGGCTGTGTGGTGTGTTGGGAGGCATGTGGCCTCATCTCTCTCTCACCCAGTAGGAGGAGCCAGCGAGGTGCTCCCCAGGTTTTACCAGGTGATGAAGAAGAAGTGTTCGTGTGTTCATTCATTCATTCTGTAACTGGTTTTGACGCTCGAAGGATTAAAGGCAACTGCTTGCAGATCAGTTTGTTTCTCCTTCTTCACACGCTACAACCAGAGCTTTACCAGCTGACACCAACATCTTATCAGGACTATGGTGCTATCTGGAAGTGCTTCATGGACAAATAGCACCGTCATTTCATCAAATGCATATGTAATGTGTCTATAAATGTGCTTGCTGGTAAGAGTTTTTTGATGTCCTAAATCATGTCTTCTTGAGTCAAGGACAAGGTGTAAGAGATCTTTTTTTGTAATACCACTATCCTCTCCTCATGGTCTTTCTCATTTAAAGAGTAAGGGGCTGTGCTCCTAGAAGCTACAGCCACGTGCACTCTGCCCATCTTTCGGACGTCTGTACGGATCTCGCTGTACTTCGGTGCAATGAAGCTTATTCTGATTCTTTGGAGTAAGTTAATCAGCTATGTCGCTGTGTAAAAGTAACACTCTGGGTTTTTGTCATAATATATGGCTGCTCACTGCACCGCCTGGTAGGTGGTTGGGTTAAATGCAGAGACGAATTTCGTCTGTGTATGGGAAACATACGCAGATGACAAGCTTAGACAATTATTATTATTATTATTATAATAATTGTAACTGTAACTGTAATTGTAACGGTATGTAGTTATTGAAGTTGAAACACAAAAATCATAGATTTATTTCTCATCTGATTTTTTTAAATTATTTATTTATGATTATGAATATGGAGGGGTGGACTGGAAAATTATGAGGCTGCAGCATCAAGTCTTACCAGTTCAAATTCTGTAAGAATGGCTCCAAAAATAATTATTTTGGACGTATTTTTATGAAAGTACATTCATGCATATTTCAAAGTGTCCAAATGGAGTCCACACAATTGGACACCAAATTCATGAAGCTGCAACTCTTGAAGGCTTCAACATGCAGACATCAGTGAGGGCTCTGATGAAACGTAAGAACTGCAGGAATCATATTCTACATACACATTTACTGTCAGCATTATTAAAACACAGTAAATTATGAAAAAACAGTAAGGAGTTTCACAACAATAAGCATGTAAAAAAAAAAACATGCCCCCTGCCACACACAGCTGAAAACACAACAAAAATACATAATTTCTGAACTTTTTCCTAAACTGTTTACATTTAAACAATATATACTGGTAAACAAACAACAGCCATTTATTAAAGGTTTTCATTTAATTTTGAAATGTTCTGCTACATGACCCAATTTATAATCCATTGATATAAGCAATCAAATGAGGTGTGAATCAAAAGATGAAGGTATACACCACCATTTTGATACTGTAGTATTTAAATTAGAAGTGCCTGCAGCAGCTGTTTAAAGTAGAACGAAAGACGTCAGGACTGGTACAGAACTCAGTCACAATTCTTTTTTAGCATCTTTAATGAAGTGACTTGGCAATGGGAAGAAATTCTTTAACAAACACAAAATCATTTTGCTAAAGAATAAATGTCTTCTAGAATAATTAATGTGTAGTATTTAACAAGATGCTAAAATAGTAATATAATTATGTGGTTCATGTTTTGTTTGAGGTGATCGTGACAATATGTGGAATGATGCAACCACTTGCTTTCTCCTTGCAGCTATGGCTGATTGTGTGTACCGGTATGTACAGCTTGTAAAGTCAGTTCATGTCGCCTGCAGAAATCATTTATATCAAAGTAGCAGGTGTTACTTTAAGATATGAATGATTTCTATCTTAAAGCAGCAGGTGTTCTGTCTCATTTTGAACTAGTTAGTCTGCAGAGTTAGCAAGAAATGAGGAAAGAGAGAGTGAGAATGAATAGAATATATTAGAAATTATCCACTGGACATGAAATAAGAGACAATTTCATTTTAGTTGGTGTTTCAATTCCCACAGGATGTCTCTCAATATATGATGGCACAAGCAGATTATATGTAAAAGACTCAACATAAAACTGATAAAAACAGGCCTCTGGATTTGGTCATAGAGAAACTGACTGCATTTATTTTTCTTTTGGCTCAGTCTGAAAATAGCACAGTTCTGGTCATGTTAACCATGTTAAAAGGTTTGTTACAGTTGATATTGTATTCATGCAGTGTATAATCTATAACAATTCACACATTACACTTTGTAGTCTTTCACTGACTTCAAAGAGTTTTTTTTTTTTCTTTTACACACACTCAAACATTGAAGTTCAATATCCTGCTCAAACGCACTTTAGCACATTGAATCCAGAGTAGTGGGACCATGACTTATTTTCTTTCTATAACAAATACTATTTTTTTAAGTTGAGCATCTAAAAAAATAATAATAATAATAAATAAAGGACAATTCTAGTATTTTGCTTTCCCTCTGGGAAATTGCTTGCCTTTCCAGAATTCTTTATCCATAGTGGCACCTGAAATCACTTGCTTTGACCACACAACATAACTATAATTATTAATAGTGAATTACTATATTATTAAATATAGTGAATTACTTAGAGTATAAAATATTTACAAAAAGTTAAATAAAAGGAATACAAGGAATTAGAAAAAGACATAGCAGACTGGTAAAACCCAGTCAGAAGTAAAAAATGTACAGTATTACAATGTTTAAAATTTGTTATTTCTTCGCAATCTAACAAAACCTAGGTGTTCAAAGTAGACCCAGCTCAAACAGTAAAATACCTAACAGACTGTTATTTACAGTGTCAATGCAAACATTCAAACATTTAAATCGTTTTAGGGAGGTCATAACGCTCTTTGCCAATATTGGCTACAAACAAAATTTGTGTAAATTACGTAATGAAGCCATTGTTATTGTAATTTTTATGCATTAATTACGGATGTTTACATCATAGAATTGTACATTTGTCTATAAATTTAGAGTAAATGACTTCTAACATTTACGCCATTGAAATGTAAAAAAAAAACTGATAAAAGTAGGTTTAATTGCAACAAGTGATTTAAGACTGTTATCTGCACTTTTTTAAAGGCTACTGTATTGGTGGAGATTAAAATATTGATTCATATCTAATTCATTTTATAGGTTGCATAAAAAAATATGTTAAATGGAACTTAAGCAGTTGTGTTTTTTAAATTTGTAGTTGTGGTTCGCACTTCAACCGTACACTTCAGAGCCACCGTACAAATCGAACCCAACTTTCTGACAACCAGACGCCGAGTAATAGACGCCGAGTGAGACCTCTTTATACGTAGAAACGATCTTTGTTGCTAAACATGGCGGCGCTCTTGTGAATGTCACGCTGCACCGATTCACGTTTTCATTTCTCGGTGAAATTGTGGCACAATTAAAGCTGGCCTTTTAGTGTTGTCTTGGGAATTTATTCCTCGTTCCACCCGAAACGCTTAATTAACTGGTAAAACGTAGATTTACTGTATTCCGAAGGTGACCGATCTCATGTTAGCCGATTAGCTAAACACCACACAGGCATCGTTTCCGACGGAGTAAAGATGGATCCCGACCAACAACAGCTGAGAAACGTGAGTCACAATGCCAGTCACATTCATGTCTCATCAGTTGTACAGTGACTAAGAAGGAGTGTATGTGTTGTTGCAGTTGAAGGATTTCCTCCTGGTTTACAACCGTATGACTGAAATCTGCTTCCAGCGATGCACGAGCAACTTCAACTACAGGAACCTCACGATGGACGAGGTGAATATTCCTTCATAAAGCTATAACTGGTGTCATCATGTGGTCTGAACACAACCACCGTACTGTACTTCCTTTAATATGCACAAGCTTCGATTGTTTTACTCCAACCCTGAAAAAGTTGACACTGAAAATGAAAAAAATAAATGCAGTGGTTTGCAAATCTCACCCAAATCAGATGCACGATGAAACATACTAGTAAACATCCATCCATTATCTTTACCAGCTTCTTCCGCTCATTTAAAACTAAAGAAGTGTACTGTTTAAAGGGGGAAAAGTAATTTTGGAACTTTTTGGCAGCAACAACCACAGTCGAGCATCTCTGCTGTAGGACAGAGAGGTCTGCTACCTGCAGCTCTCACTACATGACATGAGGCTTTTTAGTTCCTCATCTGCAGCTTTTTGAAGTTTTGACCAAAACATTCATGAAATCTAATTTTATAGGTTTTTATACCCACAACAGAAAAGGCTAGATTTCTTTTTGTTTGTTTTTTGTACATTTTTTGCATTTTTTGGTTTGTTTGTTTGTTTGTTTGTCTGTTTCATAATGTGCCAAGTATTTTATATTGTGATCGGTCTGAACTTCAAACAGGCCAGTTCAGCATGTGGACTCTTCTACTTTGAAGCCATACCATCAGAGAGGTTGACTTTTGAATTGTATATATAGTTTAAACATCTGATTTGTTTACTGTGGTCCATTGTTAATAATAAATACTTGCATTGATTTGTTTATTTACATTTTACACCAG